>CAKAOI010011203.1:0-108952 GCA_916701655.1 Sebastiscus albofasciatus | reverse complement strand
CAGAAACACCGCTCCTGAACTGCCTGGAATGCCTCGGTGAAAGTCCCACCTTTTCTTCCGTAACGTGGTGATGTCACCAAGTAACATATTTACGTACTACCTGCCTAGCCGCTATTTTGGCATGCCCTCAAACAAAGCTAGTTAGAGACATGGATGTATAAAGAGACTAGGAAACACCAGGAATGCAACCCCCACACTCTTTCCTTAGACGACCTCTCTCAGTTGTAGGTGTGCACATATGGAGACTGTGATTTCCCTTCCTTAAAAAATAAGAAGAAGAAAAAAAAAAAAGGATCACCGATCACGTTTATGTTTTGGGAATCAACCCCATGCTCATCCATGTGATGAGTGGATTTTAAATAGCTGAGAAAAGTCGAGAGTCGAGAGTCTCCAGCCACCCCAGCTGGAAACCATTAGCCGTCGCTAGGGGCAACAGTGCAGTGTTTGACAGTGCTCTGCTGCCGAGCAGAGCATCGCGGGTACATCTGGTTCTCAGTTTCTAGGCTCGGCACGTTGGTGGGTGTGTTTCTGTTTGGGGGTGTTGACTACCGACATGCTTTTCAATGCTGTCAGTTCCAAGATTTTTTAACCAACACCCTGCCAATACTAAGCTGGAGATGAATCAAGGATCCTAACAGATGGCATGATTGGCACTGATTTATCACTGATTTCTTTCTATTATGTAAAAATAACACATGTACATATAAGCATATAGAAGTACATTAATTTATTAACCATAACCTAATGGTAATACTGGTAATGGTAATTTTCTCATGTAGGTGTGAAAGAGGAGCTCTAAGAAACAAACAATAAGTTAAACCTGCAGTAGGCAGAATGTTTTTGGCATCATTGGGCGAAAATTCCATAATAACCTTTCAGCATATTGTAATTCAAGTGTTCTGAGAGAAAACGTCTGCACCTCCTCATGGCTCTGTTTTCAGGCTTTATAAAATCTATTCCATGACAGGAGGTTTTGGAAAATCACAGGTTTCATTTCAGAGAGAAAGCATTCCTATTGGCTGTTCATTCAACGGAAGCAGCTGTCAATCACTTGCGAACTCTGATCAAACGGTCAAACTAGGCAGCGCTGATCAAATATGAATTCATATTCTGTTACTGTAATGCCTATTTCTCTCCTCAAATGTTTTCAGAAACATCTTGTAGAGTACTGTTTATCTATAAAATAAGAAAGTTTGCTCCGGCTGGTGGGCGGTCCTTGGTATTTCCTCCACTGATCTCAACATGGCTGCCGGGTCACAAACTTTCTCATTTTACATTTAAACAGTACACTGCAAGATGATTCTGAAAATATTTTATGTGAGAAATAGGCATTACAGTAACAAAATATTGATTCATATTTGATCAGCGCTGCCTAGTTTGACCATTTGGTCGGAGTTTGCGAGTGATTGACAGCTGCTCAGGGATGGCGAGGCTCCAGCTCGGCTCTGATTGGTTGTTTTCCTCAGGTCTGTGAAATCTTGCAGATGCCATTAGGCACACCGGAGGACACCAGAGGAACATGATAAAGTGACCGTTTTATGAAACCAACTTTTTAAAATCATATTTGCTCCATTTCTACCCACTGCAGCTTTAACTCCAGATCCATCAGACATAATATTCATCCAGCTGTTTCAGTAACAGAATTTGAAACACAAGAAAGTAACACTTTCAGAAACATAAACCAGAGGGTAATCTGCCTCAGCACAAACAACACCACAGGATTTATTATCCCGCTTGTTTCTTAAACCTATTGTGCTTCCCTTTTGTTTCTCCCGTTGACCTTCATCTGGTTCCAAAGTGCAGGGCAGCCAGTGATAGTCTTTCACATTGGCCGTGCAGCTTTGGCCAGCGTTTCATGCTTGGCTACCTCCACCCGCCACTCAATGGCGTCGCATATTAGCATAAAACTCTTAAGTCAAATCCTGTTTGTTTTATTCCAGTAGCCTTCTCTCTCTCTCTGGCGCTTTTAGTTCAAACCAGATTAACTGAAATGAGCTTACTGGCTGCTTTGAGGTTCAGCCAGATCTGGCCACATTGACGCATTAGATAACGAACATACAGCTCGCACCAGTGTATCAGAAAGTCTTGACCATTAGTGTGAGAGAACATTTCTCCCCCTGGCATTCCAAAACATATTTTTTAGCTGTTGCTAGAAGGCCTGAATATCACTTTATGTAACATATTTCGAGATCAAGTTTTTCCCTAAACTTTTAAACGTTTAAAATCGTTTGTGTGTTTTGTTGGTGATATCATGGAATGTGTTTATTAATGAATTAGATCAATTCTTAATGGGCTTCGGTTTGATCAGCAGCTTATTAACCTTGTGTGTGCATGTTAAATTCAAATGTTTTTAAGAACCACAGCCTTCTGCAAAATGCACACGATGGCCAGTGCAGTGAGCATTCACAGTGGCTGACAACCATTAACCTCTGATGGCGGTGATGGTGTTGCTGGAGGAAAGCGGTGTGATAGAGAACCTGTGACCAGCCCTTGCTGAATTTTATCACTCAACCTGCGTGTCATCTCAGGTGTCCAGGCCCGTGCGGTGTCCTTGGACGAGCCAGCGACCTTGCCCCGCCACCGCATCGCCAGCGACGGCCACTACCAGAACGCTCCTGACGACGGCCCCTCTTCCGATGTCCCACTTCGGTCCCCCATCCGCTGTGTTTCTCCAGAGTTCGTCAACGCCTTAGCGATGAACCCCGGAGGGCGACCTAAGGAGGTGGGGAGCGTACATTTTGGAACATGTTTTCCCGCTTTTTTTCGTCTTCTTTGTTGACATGTGTTTTTGTTCCGCTCCTCAGAGACACATGCACAGCTACCGTGAGGCCTTCGAGGAGATGGACGGCGGCCCCATCAGTCCTACACCCGTAGTTGGTGGTGAGGTGTTTCCCCAAACCCCTGCCTTCCCCATCTCGCCGCAAACCCCTTACTTCAACCTGTGTAAGTCCCCCCTCTGGCTGACAGAGGGCACTGTGGAGCTCAGGCGTAGTTACTGTAGATATTCAAAATGAGAACACGATTTATATCAAATCCCATCTGAAGGTCGTATTCGACAATGGTTTGATTTTTATTTTGAGATTAGTCTTGATATTTGTGACATTCATTCTTAAATGGCTTATTTTAGCACTTAGCATTAACTTATACATGTCTTTATCTGTTTTGAAGTGGAACAACAGAAATGTAGATTAAGTTGTGATGCTGAATTTACTGTAGGACAAGTCTTGAGGCGTAAATGTTAATCCATCATGTTTTGAGACTCTCTGGAGTCACTCAAGGTACTTTATTTTGACTTACACTAACTTTTTTCTTTCCGTACTTCACTTGGTACCACATATTCCGAGCAGTGAGAAAATATCCCACCACTACTACCTCATCTCATCTTCATTCAGATTGTAAATGGGCTGTATTTCCAGTGCACGAGTGGGCCGTTGGAGCATTCTGGCCTGTTGTTGGCTCATCAAAATGCCTGAGTGGCCGCGTCTCGTGAAGACTGAATCCCTCTTTTCTCACAAGAATGTCTGCAGTCATCATTCAAGAGACGCAGAATAAGAAAAAAAAAGTGGGAAGAGAGAAAAAAAAGCCAAGCCAGTTTGCTGTAACTGATGTCCAAATTCAGCCAGTTACCTGATCACGCGTAAACGTCTTTTTCTAGTTTCACATAGAAGAAATAAGTTGATCGTAAAAGAAAAACATGTTTGGGTGTTTCTGCAATAAACGGTCTCTTTAGACTCTCCCAAATAAAAAATAAAAAAATCAACCTCTATGAATATTAATTTTAACCATCAGAGTATGTAATACGTATAAACATGTACACACAATTACATATAGTGGTTCAGATTTTAATCTGTAATGTTTATTTTTTTAGGTTTTCATCACTTGTTCTTATACTAAATGTCCTCACCGCAACATTACAATAATGTTCATTTTATACATTTAGGTTTTTGTAATTTTTATAATATTTTTAAGACATTTAAATTCATTTTTTCATCAAGCTTTGTGCACCATTGTAAATATTGATACGAAAAATCATATAAATGATTTGTAAACAAAAAAGAATATTTTAATATGGTGTAAAATAATATGTATATGAAACAATTCCATTTGAAATAATGTCATATTATAATTGAATGAGCTCATTTTACATACAGTATCTCAACATTGAGACCACAGTTGTGGGACATGAAGAAAAGTGGTGTTAAATGTTAAATGTTAAATTAGTGGTTATTAAATGATAATTATTTTTATGTCAAGATGGCTAATAACACTGTGTATATATTTTTCAAATATTGTACTGTAAATATTAACATTAATTTAATTGCTGAGACTTAAAAATGCCTGTAGTTGCAGAAACACCCGTTATTCACTTAGTCCAGAAAATAGAAAAGATATAGATAGACAAACAGACACACACCCATCTCCCCCAACCCCCTCTCCCAGTCTCACATACACCCCACACTAAAACAAGACTGTATTAGGTAACGCGTCGTTGGCCAACTCTACCAATGACCTCATCCAGTCCTCTTGCCTATATCTCCCCCGGGGCACACCCATAAAAGTTAGTCATAAAGACTCACTCCATATTTTTAACACCCGCTCTGTGGCGCAACATCCATCCTTCCCCTCAAAGTGGGAACACTGCGTACACAGGGGCGCTGGACAACAACCTCTCTTGAGATAAACAAAGAATGTTGAATCTTTTAATGAATTAACTGGGACACAATATCAAATTGTTGCATTAGGTATGTAAGAGGACACGAGGTCCTACATTGTTTGTGTTTCTAAAAGACCTTAAAAAACAGATTCTCTTTTTTTCTCAGCTGAGCACAAACTGTAGTTAACTGTCATCAGTTAACTGAGATGAGTTTTGCAGTCATTTGCAAAACTCGTTAAAGGTGCATGTTTCGCTAATTGGTTAGTGCACGACACCAGATTTATTTATCTCGAGTAGTGTGTCCTCAAACCACATTCCCAAGTGTTCACTTAGCCTGCCCCACACACACACACACACACACACCACCCCTGATTCAATGTGGGGCATCTAGGTTGCAAGTACAAAGAATTGATTTGGATTCTTTGGTAAGTGGACGATGCACGTCTCTCTACGGGAGTTCCACTGTCCGACACCGTCAGCCAAACGGATCCCCCATCCCACAATCCCTGTCCCTTCCCTCTGCCCGAGTGAGCTTTACCCACCACTTATCACAGGTCTGCACCGCTTTGGCATGGGAGCCACATGAGAGCAGCACCGGCAACACATTGTAGGACACACGTCAGACATATTCAACCACCAACAACCTGCAAGACTTTTACTGACGAAATAGATACAGATACAGACAAAAAAACGAGAATATAACCTCCACTTTCATGAATTGACATTGTGGAAAATTAGCGTTAACACACTCATCCATAGACCCATAAAACACAAAGACATGCCTCCACTCTCTCAGGTGCTGCTGCTGCTCTCTGTGCTGCTTCTGTCATCTGTGTTTGAGTCCCTGTTGCTGCATTGTTTCACCACAACCAGCACCCTGCCTGCCCTCCCACCCCCCTCACCGTCCCAGAGCAGTCTTAATTACCCAGCCAATTATGTCTTGTCCTTCGGTATTTGTGCTAGCAATATGTGTTTGTTATCACAAGAGTTTTTTTTCCCTCCCCCCCACATGGTTATTTGTGTATACGCTGGAGGGGAATAAAGGAGTAGCTGGCATTGTTAAAGGAAGACCAGAGGTGCAAGACAGAATGGTGATGTAGAAGGAGTCACCTTGATTAAAACACATTCAGAAACCCCAATAGTCCGAAAAAATGTCCCATTGAACCGAAAACCCATTTGTCTGACAGCCCGTTATCCTGAAAACAAACGGTAATTGTTCCGACGGCCCCATTGCTCTGAAATACAACAAACAGAAGCATATGGCTAATTATTATGCAGAATGTCATCGGACCGTCCTTGCCGCATTATTTTTACCTGTCCTGCTCTGCCTCTGGTTGGTTTACCCTGATATTCTTACCCTAAACCTAATCTCACTCCTCATGCCTAAACCTAACCAACCAAACCAACGAAGGCAACAAGTAATAGAGGCAGAGTGGTGGGTCATGCTTTCACCAGTAGGAAAAACAATCCGGGAATGTCCGATGACATCATTCTCCATGATTAATTAGCCATGTGCTTCTGTTTGCTACATGGAGAGTGTGTAATTTCAGAGCAATGGGCCTTGGGCGTTTTTTTTTTTCCGAGATAATGGGCTGTCGGACAAATGGACTTTCGGTCCAACGGGACATTTTTCAGACTATTGGATACGTTGGAACAATGGGCAATCCCCGTTAGCATTGCTAATGTAAAACTAAAACAAGTTAGAGTCTATAAGACTCACAAATGTAAAACATGTTCCTGGGGAACCAAGTACCCTTTATTCAGTTTGACCCAGCTCTGCTTTGTGTTCGACACACACCTTATTCTGCTGTTGGTACTGTAGACTGAGGTGGTGTCACTGCAAGTTTGTCACATTGTGATTCTAGTCACATGCATGTTTTGCCCCTCCATCAGAGCATGAGCACACCCCTCTGGACATGTTGCTCCTGTGTGTAGATGCTGTATTGTCTTGACAGCTGTTTACCTGTGTATTGGTATATGATTATCAATACTGAATGTCAACTTTAAGTGGACTAGAATGACGTTAAAAAAAAAATACAGCATATGGAAATAATGACATTTGAGAACATTAGAATTTGTGTTGGTTGTTTCTAGACACCCTGGCATCATTTTCTGATTTAGTCATTTTTCTCAAAAAAGTGATAAATGGTTGTTAGACTGCGTCAACAGGTAGCAGCTGTCAAGATGTCAGTGACGTATGATGCTTTGTGGTGATAAGTATCCCGTTCTCTTCAGGTCGGTCCCCTCCTGGTCTTGCAAAGACTCCACTGTCAGCGCTGGGTTTGAAGCCCCACAACCCAGCAGAAATCCTCCTCAATCAAACAGGCTCAGGTTGGTTGTAACACTCACTTCATTAGAATCACAAACTAAATAAATCCAAGTTGTTGTTGTTTTCTAATGCTGTTAAAATGCTTGTTTACATCAGTTTTTTTTGTAAAAAAAAAAAAAGAAAAAAAATAGGGCTGTCAATTGATTAAAATATTTAATCACGATTAATTGCATGTTTTTTGTCTGTTCAAAATGTACCTTAAAGGGAGATTTGTCAAGAATTTAATACTCTTATTAACATGGGAGTGGACAAATATGCTTGCTTAATGCAAATGTATACATTTATTACTGGAAATCAATTAATAACACAAACACATATCTTGAAAATGTAGCGTAAGTTTGGAGTGTTATTTAACCTCCTTCACGACAAGCTAGTATGACATGGTTAATATCAATTCAATCAATATCAATTTTCTAGTTTCATATGATGCCAGTATCTTCACTCTAGCTTTAAAACTGAGCCCGCTACAACCTCTGAAAGATCGATTGCGCGTTAAAGAAATTAGTTGCGTTAAAACAAATTAATGTTAACGCATTATTATCGCGTTAACATTGACAGCCCTAAAAAGAAATAAATTAAAACTTGTATTTATTTTTTTATTTTTGTAAGTTTGATCATCTGACAAACAAAAATGCAATGCAAAATATAAATGTATATGGTCATTTAAGTTGGATTCATCTTTACCCTTAGATCTAGCATAGCAGCTAGTGTACCAACACAACAAGCTTGACAACCGTTAACCTTAACTAAAGGCTAGTAGCCTGATATTCCTCATGAATTGAGTTCCTTTGATATTCCCTGTCACTCACACACACACACACACACGCACACACACACACAAAAATATATGGCACAGAAAAAACTCCCCCGCTGCACCTCTTTTCGTTTACATTATTCTGTTTCTCTGGATTATCTCCAACAACAGATGATGAGAGCAGTGAGGATGAGGAAGGTAAGGCTGTTGTTATAATGCCACAGATCCTCATCGACGTTTTAATCTCCTCCACCTCATTGCATCTCTACCTATTGCTCAGTTGTAGTCCACCGACTGTACATACCATGTGTGGCAAAACCATTTCACCAAGTCACAACCACTCTCACGACAACATACACTATTACATCATATTATTTCCATCTTGTGCCACAAATTGTCTCCACAGTCTTTATTATTTTGTCACCGTCACACAACTACAATGTTACAAAACTAAAGGGAATAACAAATATGGACAGAAAAAAGCTAAAGTGAAGTAAATGTGTGACTCACTTGAATTATTATCTCCCTCTCACGCAGCACCAAGAAGCTATGTGGAGTCTGTGGCGAGGTCGGCAGCGGCGGGTGGGGAGCAGCCCACGCCGCCTCGGAGCCTTAGCCCACCGGGAGAGACTACAGGCCAGCAGAGGAGTCCAAGCCCCTCCTCCCACACCCACACGCTGAACCCACCTTTGTCCAGCAGCAGCCCCATCCAGATCTCCCAGAGGTGAGCCCAATACATAATGCTCTTTTGCTTTTTGGTCCCAGATCAGCTCTTAAACCAGAAATTAGAGAATGTGTTAAAAAAAAAAAGAAGATATGACTTGAGCATCTTTCATAGTCTTTACAAATTAAGAGCTGTCTTTTGGAGCCATAGGTGGCTTCTCCAATGCAAGGACCCTGTCAATCACTCATTTTTATAATTACTATTTACTAATCAAATATTCAGATTTTCTACTCAAATAGGTACAAATAAACTAAAGGCCTTTACACACCGGTGGCATGATGAATAAACAACATAAAAATACAAAAACTCACATGCGAATATTATATGTCCAGGGCTTTTATTGTGAAAGGTAAGAACGGAAGGAGTGGATCAGGTCTGCGTTACCTTTGTCCAGGTCGAAAGGAGTAATACAATCAGCCGTCCTGCTTTGGACTATGGCGCCTTCGTGTTGTTGTTTCATAAATATAGGCGCAACTCAACCCATTCTGCTCAACGTGATTGGTCGATGCCTTAATTCAACATACGAAAGCTCAGAAAATCAACCACGTTCCGAACATTTTGCTTCGCTTTTTCACCACGTAGTATTCACGTTCTATGTGAAAGTACTCATGACAAAAACAACAGTTCGAAAAAATATATTGATGTGCAAATGAATGTGCCCCCCCGGTGTGTAACAGCCTTAAGGTTAATGCTTTTTATTCTGCAAAGTCATGCATCTAAGTAAACAGTTTGATGTGTGGAAATCTTCAGCTGGTTAATAAACAATTCCAATTCTCTTCCAGTGATCACCCCTTAGCAGAGAGCAACGTTAGCACTCCGTCCCAACCCACTACTGATTCGGGCTTCCGCTCCCAGGCTACAGAGAGTGCCTACCCGACTCCCACCCCCTCATACCAAGCCCTGAACACCCCCGCTTCTTCTTACCTAGACTCCAGCTCTCCGACCTCTTCCTACCTTGGCACTACTACCCCTACACTATCCTACCTTGGCTCCAACACCATTCTGGGGAGCTATGCGGCCTCAGATCCCAGACCGCCAACCTCAGAACCCTTCCAGACAACGCTCAGCCACGGAAGTCCCCGTGCACAGCACCGGACCAACGTCCTTGGCTCCCCCTACAATCCTCTCCTCCAGCAGCAGCGCCCATGTGCTAATCAGGATGGTTCTATCATGATGGGCCAGCAAATATCACCTGCAAACGGCTTTGATGTGGGCATGATGGGTCTCGGTAGCAGTCCCATCCTCGGTCGTCGTCTGTCTCAGGGAGCTCAGAGCAGCCCAGTCCTTAGCAGACAGGCCTCTACGGGACAGGGGTCTCATCAGAGCCCGGTCCTCAGCAGACAGCCATCCCTGGGCCAGCCCATGCAGAGCAGCCCCGTGCTCAGCCGACAGCCGTCCATCACGCACCCCCAAGGAAGTCCGGTTTTGGGTCGTCACCCTTCTGTATCGCAGGTGTCCCAGAGAAGCCCCAGTCTGGACCGTCACCCCATGCACAGCGGTTACACCACCCCAGATGAGAGACACGGGAACCTGTCGCGACAAAGCAGCTCCTCGGGCTACCAGGGACCACCCACTCCCTCCTTCCCCATCTCGCCTGCAGGCTACCAAGATGGGGGGATGATGGGGATGGGGATGGGTGTAGGGTTCCGGCAGGGCAGCCCAGCCCCTGGTTTCCAGCCGCAGCTTCCAGAAAAGAGGCGCATGTCGAGCGGCGATAGACCGAACGGAGCACCGTCCTACGGCACGCTGAACGGGAAGATAATGTCCCCAGCAGTGAGTGGAGGAAGCAATCCTGGCTACTTCCACACCCTCTCTGACTTCTCCAGGTTCAATATGCCCGGTAAGGACATACATTATCTGGAGTGACAGATAGTCACTGTAGTTCTTCTCTGGTTGTTCCTTTCTCTCACTTTCTGTGACATTATTTTGTTTTTTTGTGTCACAGATGGAAGTCCTGAGAGCAGGCTGAATGTCAAGTTTGTCCAAGACACGTCCAAGTTCTGGTACAAGCCAGATATTTCCAGGGAGCAAGGTAAGATGCTGCGAGGCTAAAATTTGACCTTTAGACAATTATTGTAACATTCCTTGCCCTTTCATTTCTACTTCCTGGTGCCAGGTGCCTGCTGGGGATCAGTGTGTGCCACTGTGGCAAAATGTTTAGACAATTATATTAAGGAATATTGCACCTATTCCACCTATGGTTTCAATATCAAAGACTCACCCCCTATACGCTGTGGAGATGCTAGCCCTTGCTGGCCCTTCTGTGTCGAGTTTGCATGTTCTCCCCGTGTCAGCGTGGGTTTTCTCCGATGTTCCTCCGGCTTCCTCCCGCATGGATGTCCTAGATATTCTTTTTCAACGTGCAACTAGGTCACCATTATTTCTGGTGTAGTATTCCTACGAAGCATTTAAAATGTGGTTGGGATGATTGACCTTTTAATGCTTTTTTTAAATTTGAAGTCACGGCGTTAACTTTCACGCAAACGAGCCCTGACGTAATCACATCTCATAAATGCATGTGCACACATGTGCGATAATGAATATGCATGGAGATAAAAATACACACATACCGCTCTATAAACATCTCTGTACATGTGTGTTTGGTTGTGAGGTCAGTGGCTATTGGCTGCCCCATCTGCATTTGCTCATGTCCAGTATTGGATTATATCATGTTAAATGCAAGCACATGCTCAACTGCAATGACATCACACACACACACACACACACAGGCACACAGAGTTTATACTTAGTGCCGTGTGCTCCCAGGAGAAAAGCCACACCACATGTAGAGAATTAGGGAACATCTGCATGTGTTGCTCATCTCATCCATCTTCCTTCCTTAAACTATCACATGTGGACAGGCGGAGACCTTGAACTAAGTAGTGAAGTAATTGATCTAATGCTCCTCTCCTTGAACAATAGCGTGTCTAAAACCAAGTGGCTTGTTAAATGTTGTAGTTGTAATGAAATACAGATTGACTATCAATATTTCAAACGAAAAGGTCAGGACTTGGCTCGTGCCTTTTGCTTTTTTGTCGTTCTTATAATGTTTTGCTACCTTTTTCTTTAGTTCATCTTGATCCTTTAATGAGCTGGCTTAGCCAGTGCAGTATACAAAGCTTTTCAATTACCAGTGTCCCTGATATTCATTTATCAAGTACTGTACTGCTATGTCTGTGTCTTGTCCTCTTTTTTCTTTTAGTGCCGTATGTTGTTTTATGTTTTGACTGTGACCTGTCAAGGGACTGCAGATGTAATTTAGCTTTAAGCTAACTCTAATACACCACATCAGACTGTCCTTAGTCACAGTGGTGCTTTGGGCTAAATGCTAACATCAGCATGCTAAGATGCTTACAATGACAACATTCTCATGTTTAGCAGGTATATTGATTACCATGTTTGCCATTTGAGTTTTGCATATTAGCATTCTGTTATTTTCTAATCAGCACTAAACACACAGTACAGTTGAGGCCGATGGGAATGTTGTTAGCTTTGCAGGTGTTTAGCATCGGACACATTCAAATTTTGAAGTCTGGTAGTTAAGACATTTCACTACAACTCATAGACTCTATATATAATAAGTGGAAATAGTCACCGTGACATCACCAATTGGATTGTTGCCTACGGTTTTGAAGGTTTTGAGTTCGTAATCTCGGCCGTCGCCATCTGTTTTTTTTTTGCAATCAGAAGTGACACGAGACGGTGGAGTACAACCGAGACATTTTTAGATGACCAAAATATTACAATTAACTTGCATGAACTGAAAACACACTGTGAAAGGGTTAAAGTTCTAATATGAAAACACAAACAACTCCCAGACCGGGACTACTTCGTGGACTACGAATATCTGTACAAAATTTCATGGCAATCCATCTAATAGTCATTGAGATTTTTCAATGTGAACCAAAGTGGTGGACCGACTTTTTCCATCAATAGATACTTACTGCTAGCGTGGCTTAAATTAAAAGAGTTGAGCATGTCCAAGTGGCCTCATGTATCACTACACTCACAATTAATGTTCCGATAGTATTAAATAACTGAATGTCCACTGTGTTACAGCTATTGGCCTGCTGAGAGAGAGGGAGCCTGGAGCCTTTGTTATTCGGGACAGTCACTCGTTCAGAGGGGCGTACGGCTTGGCTATGAAGGTGGCCTCTCCTCCACCCTCAGTGCATCAGAACAAGAAAGGTAGGAGACAGGATGCTGGTTTCCGTGAGTTACTAATGCAACAAGTATTTACTCCTCTGCTTTGTGTCTCATCTTTCTCCCTGGTGTGTTCTTTGGTCAGGGTGGAGACAGAATTGTAGTTAATGTCTTAATACCAGATATATGAGGTGATGTCTCCGTGTGAAACAGCTGTGACCTCTCTCCCTCTCAGGTGACATCACCAACGAGCTGGTGAGGCACTTCCTGATCGAGAGCAGCCCCAAAGGAGTGAAGCTGAAGGGTTGTCCCAACGAGCCTTACTTTGGTTAGTGGAAGCCTGCATGACATTCACATGTGCACTGACAAGCTTAGTGAAGCCGTGAAGAGTCCGGTGCTCCTTTCTGTGTGTCTGTCACAGACCTGCACCCTTTTCCAACTTCTATAACATGTAATCCTACCGTAATTATAGTATTGACTGTAGCGACCTACTGTAACTTCTGTTCCCCTCACTAATTACACTGCAAGGCTATATGATGTGATGTTTGTCTCCTCTGCCAAATCCAAAATGGGGCCAGCTGATTTTTTTGAGTTGCCTCTCGTTGTTTCTTCTTTCTCTGCTGTCTTCATCTCATAACTCAATTCATCACTCATTTCCTTGTGTGAAGTTGCTGTTTGTTTTATTTTACAACTACTAATACCAAAAGTTTTTTTTTTCTACATTAATAATAGTTTATTTTACTTACCATTGTAAATCTAACAAGCCACATTTAAAGCAGCAGTGGCTAGAAATGGAGCAAATATGATTCAAAAAAGTTATTTTTATAAAACGGTCACTATATCCTGAGAGTAGTGCATGTGACAGGTAATCTGAAAAAAATCATGTGCCTTTGGGTCCTCTAGTGCTCTTAATAGCATCTGCAAGATGTGGGTTGATTCTCCTGGTCTATTTACAGGTCTTGGGGGGGGAGTACTACTGCAGCTGTGGAAAACAAGTTGTACTAAGTGTTTTGTGGCTCCGATGCTTGTCTCTGACTGTTTTTTGTGTTTGTTTGACAGGCTGTCTGTCCGCCTTGGTCTACCAACATGCGATCACACCACTGGCCCTACCCTGCAAACTACTTATCCCTACCACAGGTCTGTGGATCCAAATGTGTGTTCAGCAAACCGTTATGCATTTTTATGTGATTCATTGTTGTTTCTGAGCCCAGTTATGATCACATCTCCAGTTAAAAGCTCTATTTAAAGGAATACGTCTCCCCCAAAATCATTTGTATATCAATTACTCACCCTGTGTTACCTTGAATTCTTGAAGAAAACTTAGTTTTTTCTCACATGTGGCTCTAAAGGAAGCCTTTCATGTGTTTACATTATCTGAAGGCCACCGTAGTTCTCCGACACGCTTGTGAAACTGCGATAACGTGAGCCACAGAGTGCTAAACCGTGGTACCGCCAGCCGCCATCTGACTTCCGTTGCTCCTAAAGTAGTGTCATTATGGTATGGAAACAGTATCACCACAGTTTTACACTCGCCTGCTCATGTTACCATCATCTTGGAAAGGGAGGAGTGAGCAGAGGGGTATTCAGTCGGTTGCAATCTGCAACCACACCACTAGATGCTGCCAAATCCTACACAGTGTCACGCTTGCACAGGTGCGCTCCTACTACTTTGGCGAAAATGCATGTGTTTGGGAAGTAGTGAGCATACAACTGGATAAATGAGACTCTGATTATACTGTGTGAGTTGTGTGGGGGTTTGTAAACAGATGTTTTGATATAGTTTTGCTGTCAAACATGGCCCAGATTGAGTTCAGTTCATCAAGACGTTTTTTGATTCTTTGTGGAGGAAGGCAAGAAAATAAACTTTTGTTCAAAAATTCAAAGTAACATTGGGTGAGTAATTGATAGACAAATGATCGTTTGGGAGTGAAGTATTCCTGTAAACTGAAAGAGTATTACACAACTTAACTTTTCAAAATATTTTCGAAAAAGAAAAAAGCAATCATAAGGAGTTGCCCCACCTGCACCACATTTTAAATCAGTTTGGTTCCAGGCATTTCCATCTGTGAATACTTTTGATGCTAGGTATGATTTAAAAGTGATTACCATAAAAGTGTCTTTCTTGCAGGTAGATATACAGTACATAAAATCAGTGGTGAGACTGGAACCTGTAATTAACATAGTAATAGACACATGTTGATGTTTAGTGAAGGAAACGATGGTGACAACAAAGTTACCCCTGCAGGAGCCCTCAGTGCAACTAAATGAAAACTGAACTTTATGACAACACCGGTTAACTTGCTCTCTCTCTCGCACGTTTTATGTAGATCTCATTGAGGAAGTGCCAGAAGTCGCCGCACCAAATCCACTGGCCGAAAGGCTGAAACAAGGAGCAGGTAAAACATAAACTCACTTTCATTCATTCTCTTTGTTAAAAGCAGTGCTGTCACAGCTTTAGGACATTAATGACCACGTTATTAATGTGTCCTGAATCATCCCGTTCGCTTGTTCTGACAACGTGACATCCTTGTTATCCCAGTGCAGAGGGCCCCTGCTGATTCCCATGGTAAACCCTATGCACTTTTATTTGGAATCCGACATCTGGAATGTGCATCCTGTTTGTTTGTCCGTGTATGTTTTAACCTGCAAGAAATGAAGATAAATGATTAATGTAACAGAATTCCTTGAGATGTATTTAGATCTTGTCCGTTAACATTAGTGTCCAGCTTCTTGTCCATAACAGACAGAATGTTTTATGTGGAATGATATTGGATGGATTTGTTTCTAAAAATGGTTTGACCCCAACTTTGTTCCAGACAGCATGTTCTCTAATGAGAGGAAATCAATATTTATTTGCATGAATCGGTCAAAATGGGCATTAATAACATTTTGAACAGCAATAATTTTTTGATAAATACAATTTGTATAGTCTTGCCCTCACAGAAATGACTGTTCCATTTGACATTTCTTTTGTTATCTGACTGGGACGTCTGCTCTCTTCCCAGCATGCAACGTGCTCTACATCAACTCAGTGGAGATGGAATCACTGACAGGCCCTCAGGCCATTGCCAAGGCCATATCTGAGACACTGGCTAACGCTTCTCCAGCTACTGCCACCATTGTGCACTTCAAGGTGTCTTCGCAAGGCATCACGCTGACCGACAACCAGAGGAAGTAAGTCTGGATACCACCAGTCAACTGTTAAACTTCTGACCTCTTGAAATGTTTGACTCACAAGATAAAGGAGGTTTTGCTGCAGATTGATATCGTAGAGAGACACAAGTTTCTGCTTTATGCAAATGTATGTATATATGTATTATTGGAAATCAATTAACAGAACAAAACAATCACACATATTGTCTAGAAACCCTCACAGGTACTGCATTTAGCATTAAAAATATGCTCAAATCATAACATGGCAAACTGCAGCCCAACAGGCAACAACAGCTGTCAGTGTGTCAGTGTGCTGACTTGACTATGACTTGCCCCAAACTTGCATGTGATTATCATAAAGTCTGTAAGCATGTCTGTAAAGGGGAGACTCGTGGGTACCCATAGAACCCATTTTCATTCACATATCTTGAGGTCAGAGGTCAAGGGACCCCTTTGAAAATGGCCATGACAGTTTTTCCAAAATGTAGCTTAAGTTTGGAGTGTTATTTAACCTCCTTCACGACAAGCTAGTATGACATGGTTGGTACCAAACGATTCCTTTGGTTTTTTTAGTTTCATTTGATGCCAGTATCTTCACTCTAACTTTAAAATTGCAAGTCGCGTTATGCATTAAAGAAATGAGTGGTATTAAAACGAATTTGCGTTAAGGTGTTATCGCGTTAACTTCAACAGCCCTTGTAGTTATAGAGATATTATGGTTAATTACTGCGTCTTTATAGCCAAACAGCTACCGTGGTGCTAATGTAGCAGCTAGGTGGCTAGCGAGCTCCGGGCGCGTTCAGCTTGCGATTGGCTCGGGCAGGTGTGTGGGCCGGACCTCGATACCGTGGCTCCAGCTGTCCCAATCACTGCTGAGCAGACTCTGGCTCCAAATGACGAGATGGCAGCTCCCGTATCCTGGGTATTTTGGCTTCACTCTTGGCCAGTGGGAGGAAGTGGATACGCGTTGTCCATTTATATACACAGTCTGTTGTTTGAATGCAAAAAAACTGTATTGCCAATGGATATCAGGTTAGAAAATACAACATTTGCCTGATTTAATGTGTCTTCCCGTATAAACCACGCCCACGTCCCACACCCATCCGAACACAGAGACAGATAATGACGTCCCTGCACACTTCTATCAGACTCAGTGCTGAAGTTAGTTTGACAATCACCAGTCGGACACACGTTTCACCCAATAAAGAGTCTGCATTGAGTTGAAGTTAGTTTAAAGTTCATATTGACCAACTGGACTTGTATAATCAATGGCTGTAATCAGCTCACCAATTTCATGGAGGAAACCAGGTATTAGTCATTGTATAATTATAAGCATTTTCATTTTCATTTTCATTTTCAATTTTTTCAGGCTTTTCTTCCGACGCCACTATCCTACCAACACTGTCACGTTCTGCGATACTGACCCTCAGGACAGAAAGTGAGTACAGAGACATGAAAATGATTTCTTAAAATGCCATTAGTGGTTTGTTTTAGGCTGATCAGATGCAAAATTACTGAATCGTGTTATTCTTAATAGGTCTTTGTCTACTGTTTGTATTATTATTTTTACTATTATTGATTGTGTGAGTCCTGCATTTCACTCCTTTGATGCAGTTAACTTCTCAGAAAACTTACCAGGAAGCCCACAATTCATCAGTATGCAGCTGTCTGTCTCGAAATGTTAACACATATCAAATCTTTACAGGTGGAACAAGCCTGAGGGAGGCACAGCCAAGTAAGTTGATTTCTGTGGATTACAGTGCTACCGTTGATCTGATGTTTCTACAGAACAAGGGGGGAGGGGTGGGTTTCGTGAAAATCGTGATTGGATGAGCGATTACAGATAATGATAATGATTATATATATATACGGTATATGTGATTATATATAATTTCAGTTGTCTCTTGATATGGATTCCATTGTAGACACAGTTCAATGCTTAAACGTGACAGCTTTTACAAATAAATCTCCCACCGTTGTTTTTCCAGGCTGTTTGGGTTTGTGGCGCGTAAGCAGGGAAGCACAACGGACAACGTCAGCCACCTCTTCGCCGAGACGGACCCCGACCAGCCCGCCAGCGCTATCGTCAACTTCGTCTCGAAGATGATCGCCGCGCAGAAACGATGAGAGCTGTCAGCAAAAAAACCCCGGCGTGCTTTTTTTTTCTTTTTTTTTTTAATGCCTTTGGCTATTTCCTTGCCCTTTAACCTCGGACACTTAACTTTCTGTTTTGAACAATTTAGCATTTGGTTTTACGCGTCACCTTATTTTTCCTGCTCTTTTTACATTTGCGTGCGTGTCTGTGTGTGTTTGTGCATGAAAGACGGAGAGTGTGTGGTGTATGTATGTGTGTGTGTGTGTGTGAGCAGCTTGCATGCATGTGCTTTTCTTCTTGGACGGACTCCAGAATGGACCAGAGGAAGTGCAGGGATGGGGGCGTGGCTGTGTGTGACAATGGGACGGGAGGCGATTGGGATCTCCCCTGGCAGGGTAACGCATGAACAGGAAGTGGGAATGACATCGTGTGTGCAAATGTTATTTTTTAGCAATTGTTTCAGTTTTTTATTTTTTTAAAAGAAGAAGTCAAGTTGTGTGATGTAAAGGTGGATTGTAAATCTATCAGGCTTTTGACCGGTCAACCAAAGATTTTAAAAAAAGTAGTCAGGGCGTGTATAGTGTGCCACTGTCTGAGGGGTCGGAAGTATTCTTTTGTAAAAACAAATATGGCTGCTTAATCAAAAATACTGAACTGTTTCTTTCTGTATGTACTGATACTGTAGGTCAATTCTGCACCGTCGCCAATCTCGCGAACTATGTTGTCGGACATTTTTTGCGGCTGGTGAGGTCTGTGTAAATATTCTAGGTTGCTTTATGAGTAGGACTGTTCTAGATGACATTTGGTGCCTGACTTTCTTTTTGTAATGCAGAGCTGCGTAGGAAAAAAGAAGAACATAAAACTTTCCGAGGCTCTTAAATATGCAAATAGCCTAACTTGGACATAAGGTTGCTCTCCAAAATTCCCACGGGTCCTTCGATATAGTAGTGCAACGGATGTTATTCCTCTAAAGTGCAGCTAGAGTCTGACATGTATCGGCTAAAACTGTTTCTCTCGTGCGTCATCACTGAAGTCACTGAATTACAAAGTCTCTTGATCGTTTTGGTCAGACAAGTAAAGGAGAGGATCAGCTTCCCTATCTGCCATCATTTTCTGTTCAGCACATCGCCACACTATTCCACTCATTACTGAAGGGCCTAACGTTTTTTTTGTGAGGATGATCTTTATAGAAAAGTCTTGTCCTGCTATACCGCTCTTCAGTTTTCTGTGTTCAAACTTTCCGTCAATAGAAAAGAAGCTCTTTGCGTCAGCCGGCCAAAACTGTTAACAACTCACACCCTACCCAAAAGTAAGCTATACATATAAATATACATATATATAGATATATATTAAAAAAAAAAACTTCCAAACAGTGACTTAAGATATTTATTTTTTTGCTTTGTTGCTCTGTATACATGTATTATAAAGTATACATCAAGATTACTGAAAACGAGAAGAAAAGCTTTTTATTTTGGCTAAAGTCAAGTGCATTGACATATATATAAGGTGTAAAGTGTGTGCATTTCAAACTGTTGTTTTTTTAATGTTTTTTTCACAGCATTACTTCCTTTTGTTAACATTCTTGTTTTCTTGGGGAGGCTTTGTGTTTTTATTTTTTAAGAGAGGGGAAAAATATTTTGTATGAAAGATTGCTGTTACTAAAGTCCAAATTGGAGTTATCCTAAAGCGATGCCAACACAATTGTTTTATTAACTTAAACCTGCCTAGAAAATACATTGTCCAAGTTTAGCACTTAAATGTTGAAGTATTATCGGTGTGTTTCTACGTGTCAAAAAAGAGAAGATATGGACAGACCACCATTTCATGTCATAATAACTGCATGTGTGGAGGCAGACTTAACTAGTTCCTGTAGTTCTACAGCACCTCAAGCGTTAGTTCTGGAGCTTGTTCATGGAAAACTAGTCAGATCAGTAAGTAGCTGCTGCTGCCCTCATGTGGTGTGGAAAAATCATTACAAAAGGAACCACTTTTATTCTAACAGTGTTTTAGCTGTGATTATGGCACGTAAAAAGGGTAAACGTTTGAGTTAAGTAATCAGATCACTGAGAAAATGAACTTCAATTTTAATTGCATATGCTAGTTTTCATAACAAATTAGTTTTCTTTTCCATTTTAAAGGGGACATATTATGATTTTTTTTTTTTTTCATGATTATGAAAAACTCACTTTTTCAGTGCTTGTGCATATACATTTGAGTATCTGGAGGGCATACCAACCTGGAAACTGTGAAATAAGACAACCCAGTTAGTTTTCTGGTGGGGTGCCTTGATGAAAAAACATGCGATTCAACAAGGCATTCAGATTTGGCTCCCCTTCCTATGTCACATGCAGGCTCATTGGAATATACCACCCACAGTTTGAGAACTACCTTTGCAAAGGTGCAACCACATTTTTCTCGCCAGCCAATCAGAGCATTCTGGGGCTTTTTCTTAAAGAGACAGACAGAGGATGAATACAGGTATATTCAGATGGACAGTATGAGAAAAAAATAAGTGTTTTTTGAACATTAAAGCATGTAAACATGTTCTAGTAGAAACCCAAAATACAACAATATGAACCTGGAACTGAGCATGATATGTCCCCTTTAAAGTCCCATTCATTCAAGGATTGAGTAGTAGCGGTTATGACAACCTCCTTTATGCCTGATGCTCTAGGATCACTTGGCAGCATGATGTAAATTAATTAAATAAGGGTTAGTTACATTCTGACTCAAATGTACTTCTTAAAAAAAAAAAAAAAAAATTCAGCACTTACAGGGCTTTTGTATCTGACTAGAATGTTCCATTATTTATTAGCAAGAGCCTGCATGCTCAAGTCAAGTTATCTTAACGCTGCTGACTGTAATCCGTACACAGTATCCTCAAGTCTTACTCAACCCAGCCAGTTCCAGAAAGATGCCCATCGATAGTTATCATCAGGTTTTGATTTTCACGTGACGACTGACTGTGTCTTGACAGAGGAATCTATATTTTTTTGCCTTCCAAATGCTCGTTGAGAAGAGAGGACGTCCTCTTCTTCAAACTGAATGTTCGCCATTTGTTTGCCAAGATGGAAACTCTAGTGGCGTCTGCCCACTTTGACAGATCAGTCCGGACTGTAGAATGTGTGTGAATGAGCTACTATGCCTGTATAGAGCTTTGTCATTTGTTTTGGTTTGCTACATTGTATGGCTTTTACTATTTCTGATGGAAAAAAAAAACACATTAAAAAGCAGTACAAATCAAAAATGTATACAACATTGCTTGTGTTTTTGTTACACATGTAATTTGGCAGCCATCACTGGGTCTTTATTTATGTAGAGATAAGATAAAAAAAAAAACAAGTCTAGGACAAAATATGCTGTCATAGTGTCACAAAATCTTTCCAACCTTAACCAATTATATATGTTTTTTAACTCAAACCACTGTCTCCATAACCATAACCCAGCTGTTTTATTTGCCAAACCTTCACCAAACCTTAACCATCAGCATAGCAATGGCAAATCAGATTATAATGTTCTGTGTTTTGAAAGGTAATGACAAACAACCTATTTTTTTTTTTGTAATTTAGTTTGGAGGGCTTGACCAAACTGCAATGTTGATTAAAGGGATAGTTTGGGTGTTTTGAAGTGGGGTTGTTTGAGGTACTTCTCCATAGTCAGTGTATTAACTAAAGTACAGTAGATGACGGTCGGCATGCCCCCAGTTTGTAGAAACAGACCGCACAGAAACAAAGCGATGTACTGATGTGGATGGGGGCAGCACAAAAATAGATTTTTAGACACCTTAAAAAAAAGGCTCACCCAAAAAAATCAATATCAGTTTAAGTTAGGGCTGTCAAAGTTAACGCGATTATAACGTGTTAATGCAAATTAGTTTTAATGCCACTAATTTCTTTAACACATTCACGCAACTTGTGAGTTTTAAGTTGTAGCAGGCTCAGTTTTAAAGCTAGAGTGAAGATACATGGGCACCAACCATGTCATACTAAATTGTCAAGAAGGAAGCTAAATAACGCTCCAAATTTACATTAAATTTTGGAAAAACTGGCATGGCCATTTTCAAAGAATCCCTTGACCTGAAAATGGGTTCTGTGGGTACCCACTTTACAGACATGCCCACTTTATAATCACATAAAGTTAATGAAAGATAAAGATAACCATATGCAGTTTGGGGCAAGTCATAGTCAAGTCAACACACTGACACACTGACAGCTGTTGTTGCCTGTTGGGCTGCAGTTTGCCATGTTATGATTGGAGCATATTGTTTTATGCTAAATGCAGTACCTGTGAGGGTTTCTGGACAATATGTGTGATTGTTTTATGTTAATTGATTTCCAATAATAAATATATACATACATTTGAATAACGCAACATATTTGTCCACTCCCATGTTGATAAGAGTATTAAATACTTGACAAATCTCTCTTTAAGACATGTTGAACAGAAAAAAGTGTGATTCATTTGCGAATAATTGTGATTCAATATTTTAATTGATTGACAGTCCTAGATGATGAGCCGTTATCTATGCTCTTTTCAAAGCCACCAGACTCCTTTGACAAAAACAGTCATTTTACCCCACAGAACACAGGAGTTGCTGGTCTACTGCTGCTTCCGCCGGTTAGTTTGTTGTTTGTGACTTTGGTGAATCCGAACTAACACCAAAGTAACACAATAACACAAACAAATGTAAAGAAACCAATGAAGTCACGAAATAGATCCAACACATTATGTGCAACATCTGCATTGAGCAAGTTTTAATTCACTTTTTTGGTTGGAGAATGAACTATTTCTTCAGGCTTCAGGAGGTTGAGACACGTCTTTGTCACAGCCAAACTGTGTGAATTACAGTAGAACAGCAACAAATGGCTTTTCCATTAAAATACATAACTCAGTCTAGCTTCAACTACCGGGATCGCTGGTAGTGCAGTCTCATGACATCACTGCATTAGTCTATAAAAGTTTGAAACTGTTGTAATAAAATTTTATGGACAGCAATGTTCTGTGCCCTTACCAGCTTAATAAAATAAAAAAAATGCAGACATTTAAAATAAGCAGGCTGCAGGAATGTGACACTATAAAATTTCTCTGAACATTGTCATTCATTTTTATTTCAATGATGTAATGAGGCTGCTTTTGCTCCAGTCTTGAGAACTCCAAACTTATAAAATGAAAGGACATAAAAAGCATGAGAATGTTTAGAAAGAGTGAAGTATTAAATAAACTCTGTAATATCTCACTAGATGGAAAAAAAGTGGTATAGCGTGAGACTGCAGAATGAGATGACATGACACCCTTACATTGTAGTGCACCAGTAATCCTCAATCCACAGCTTGTGAGCTGAATGTATCTGATGCTGTGAAGAAATGTAAATACAAAGAGCACTGAACTACGAGGGGCCGTACAAGACATAATTCATTCTTGCACTCACACACACAGGCTCTCCTTTCACATACATATATTTTCACTCGCACACACATATACTCTCCTTTCACACACATAAACATTCTCCTTTCACATACATACATTCTCTTTTCACATGTATATATTCTCCTTTCACATGCATATATACTTTACTTTTCAACACAAACATATATTTTCACTCTCACATACATATATTTAGACTTAAACACATGTATTTTTGGACCTTTCGACCGCAGCCTCAGAGTTTTCGGTGCCAGAACAGCTGATCAGAGTCAGTTCAATCAACTTTGAGTAGGTTGAACCTGAACATAAAAAGCCATCATCAATAGAGCTCTGATACTACAATTCACATGGCGACAGGTAAACAAGAGGCAAAGCCTCCATTTTAATCCAGTCGACGTAGAGATTGTAGTACATGTACGTACAGTATATGCTGATTGTGCACATTTATCTCTAAAAAAGTCAGAGCGGGGAAAAGTGTCAATAATATAATAAAGTTTTATTCAGTGTGGTCCATTAATTCATCTTTTACCAGACTTACATTTCCTTAATGATGAAGTGATGGAATCTGACTGTGTATTAGACTGCAGCCTGCATTACATCTACTATATATTTGTTCAGCACAAAACACAGGAGCAGACACTGAAGATGAGAAATATAGTTGAAGATTTAAAAATATATTTAAACATAGAGACATGATTGTAAACTCACAGTCTGATCCAGGAATAATGTGTTTGGTGATTTAAAGGTTAAATAGAGTAGAGTTAACAGAAGAACAAGCAGAGGTTTTATTCTGAGATGACGGTGACTTGATGCTGTGTGATATTTGACTGTGAGGTCAAAAACAGCTGTTCAGAAATGACTGACCGCGCATAAAAGCGGTAACTTTAGATAGTACTGAGTAACTAATATCTTTCAATTCTGACGCAAAACATATATTCTTCTCACGCGTACCTATATATTTTTCTCACGTGTACTTATATATTCTTCTCACACGTACATATATACTTCTCACGCGTACTTACATTCTTCTCACGCATCATCCCTGGAGCTCTCTATGGAACAGCATAGTGGAAGTGTTCGGTGATGATAAATATTGTAAATTATTATATGTGGTTGCAATGGTAAAAATAATACATTTTAGTTATTGCATGTATTGAAAAATAGTACTAGAAAATGTATATTACAATGAAAAAATGGCTTCAAGGAAGAAAATAATAGAGTTTATTGTTCATAACAAATATCAAAAATTCAACTCTCAGGAACTTTTACAAGAATTTCCCAATTTGGGATCAATAAAGTACATCTATCTATCTATCTATCTATCTATCTAATCATGTCTTTACTTTGGATGTGGTTGTTTAATGAATGTACTACTAATGCGGTGGTTGCAGTTACTTTACTGTACTGTTGCAGTTTACTGCATGAAAGTAGTTTCTTGTAGTCTGTGTGTCCAGTATCTGTAATAATATGTTTGGCCACTTGATGCCAGTATTTCCTTTTCAGATGAATCAAAGCCACAGAGGGAGTCTGCCGTAAATCCACTGACATTCGTCCAACTTGTTTGAACTGTACTTAAGATGGTCAGCGTTCACTGTTTCTATCTCACCTATGAAGTTCCTTAACAGTAAATTGTGTTTTGTGATTCTTTGTTATTCAACTCTTAGATGCTGGGTTTATTTCTCTTTCTGGTGTTAAGATGATTTTAAGTTTTGATTTGGAAAGCATTGTCATTTTACAGATCAAATACGAAGAAGCAATTTGTATATTTTATGCAACACATTTTAAACAGGTCAACTATTGCAAATTCCTCCAAATATTTCTACTGTATGTTCACCCCAAGTCGTTCATCTTTCACAGAAATGTCAGCATCAAATGTTCAAACAGTGCAATATCTCTCTTTCTTCAATATTTCTGTACTTGTACAACCACCCCCAAAAACAACAACAAAAAAAAGCTTTAGTTCATGGGAAAATGTAACAACTCCACTGGAAGTCCTGCGTAATGCTTCCTGAGAGGAGGATTACAATCATTATACCTCCCTTACACCATGGAATAGAGCTGTGACTCTGGAAAATGGTAATTTCTTCTCCACAGGGGGTCCAGATGACGAGATGGGAATTAGATGGTCTATTTGGGGGCAGAAAGGGCGAATGACGGGGGGATTATCCTTTTAAGGTGTGTTTGCGTCTGTGTTCTGTTCTGCCCACTAGTCTCTCCTCTACAGTGGACATTATTCTGATACTTTTTCATATTCAAACTTCCGATCTTATGACCAATTAGCTCCAAGCCCATCTTGTCTAATACTGCTTTTGATCAGCTGATTATGGACCTATTACTGTATGGCTTTTGCTGTTATCTTACATAGCTTAGCTTTAGTTTGGTTGCTTTTTAACCAGAAGGCTAACCTTACCTGTGCATGGACATGTTGGATTTACTTATAGGCCTGGGGACACATTATGAAAAACTCACTTTTTCAGTGCTTGTGCTCATACTTTTGGGTATCTGGAGTTCCTACCAACCCACAAACTGTGAAATAAGACAACCCAGTCAGTTTTTTGTGGGCTGTCTAGATCAGAAAGCATGTGATTCAACAAGCCATTCAGATTTGGCTCCCCTTCCTATGTCACATGCAGGCTCATTCGAATATACCACCCACAGCTTGAGAACTACCTTTTGCAAAGGTGCATCATATTTTTCTCGCAAAACAATAAGAGCAGACTGGCCGTTTTTAAGGAGGGGTCTTAAAGAGACAGGCACTAAAACGGAGCGTTTCAGACAGAGGGGGAATACAGGTATATTCAGACAGACAGTATGATAAAAATAATGTGTTTAATGAACATTAAAGCATGTAAACATGTTCAAGTAGAAACCCAAAATACAAGCATGAACCTGAAAATGAGCATGATAGGTCCCCTTTAATCAATTAGTTGCCTAAACTACCTTAACTATACGTGAACCTTATGTGGCAGGTCATCAAACTGTCAAAAGAGTCATTTTGAAAGGCACTGACAAATAGCCAGTTTTGTCGTCATGTATGCATCTGTGAAAAACAATTTGAATGAAGTGTTTTGTGGCTCCGATACTTGTCTCTGACTGTGTTTTGTGTCTGTTTGACAGGCTGTCTGTCCGCCTTGGTCAACCAACATGCTATCCCAGCACTGGACGTACCCTGCAAACTACTTATCCCTACCACAGGTCTGTGGATCCAAATGTGTGTTCAGCAAACCGTTACGGATTTTTTAGTGATTCATTGTTGTTTCTGAGCCCAGTTTTGATCACATTATGTTAACAGGTTTTCTACAGTTAAAAGCTCTATTTAAAGGAATACTCCTCCCCCAAAATCATCTGTATATCAATTACTCATCCTGTGTTACCTTGAATTCTTGAAGAAAACTTTGTTTTTTCTTGCATGTCTCCATGGTGAACAAAAGGGCTAGTGCAGAATTTTCAGGTGATGGAATATAATATTCATAACTATGTTTTAATTAGTGTAAAATCACCTGAAACTAAGAATAAAGTGCTGCAGGAATGAGTACTAAAACCCGGAAATGAGTTAGCATTTTGTGCTCTTCCGGTTCCCTCGTCTGGAAGTCAATGTTTTTTTTTTTTAATGGGTTTTTAGTTAAATGCCTGAAATAAGGTCTGTGGTTAACACAAGCTGAAGAGATTTTAACATTTTGTTCTACGTCATAAAATACGTCAGTAAATATCCCAATGGTGGATTTTGAAGCATTTATGTGTCTTAAAAAAGGCGGTTGCTAACAAGTGGCTAAATGAAACTACTAAATGTCATCACGCCGACTCGTACCCGCGCTCATGCGACCGTCGTGACTGCTACAGAGCTTATTTTCTGCAATAATCCAAATCCCAATGAAAAAATCCTATTGGCTTTTTGTCTAGAGAACCCAGGGTGATGCTAACTTCCTGGTTGGCCTACAAAAATACACCATCCCTGGAGCGCTCTATTAGGAATACTTTCTCTGGGATTCTAGACAGGAACTTGGTGATAGGTAAATCATTTCGAGTACCACTAATCTTTTCAGAAAAGATGGCATCACAGTTACAGCTGCATACAGTATATGAAATACTGAATGCGTAATAGTATTAAAGTGCTCCGAGAATGCACATTTCATAAAACCATTTTCCTAAAGTTATACTAAATGTATATTGTGTGGTTGTGTTTTTGACATATTCTCTTGTCTGGCCCTTTTCTTTTGTCCATTCCTGCAAATCACTTTATAATATCTGTTTTTTTTAAAGTACAATATAAGTAAAGTTTACCTATACTCACTTGAAGGGAAATTCTGATAAGCAATATTCGTCTGGTTGGCAAAGAGCTGTAATCGGACCAGAGCAACAGGTGTCTCGTTTCCTGCTAAAGCCTGTTGCCCATTGTCACACATGGAAACATGTCACCATTTGGAGTGTGAGGCCTCCTGCCTCCAATTGGATACACAGAGAAGTCACTTTACACTTTGCCAGATGGAGTGTAAACCTTCAAAGCAGGAAGGAAATGTATAGACTCTTACTGTATTCATCCTACTCAGATATGATACAGTTCATTAAAAGAAATAATGCTGGCAAATAGCAGATTATTATAGCTGCTATGCATCCCTGTATCTGGCTCGTCACTCGTTTTTCCTTTCAGCATAACCGAGCCCACGAAACGAGATGATAAAACCATACGAGAGAGAACCGTTTCTGTGTGCAGCATGTTTAGAGGTTGCACTTTTTAAGTACACCTTTGTGTACTGGATGTTTGTGGCCATGTACAACTCACTGGTGTACGTACAGAAACAAATGTGTGATATAAATACATCATGTATCCTCTGTGTGCTTGAGCGAGTGTGTGTTCGTGTACACACACAAATTGTATATGTGTGTGTGTGTGTGTTTTCTGGAGTCATGAGTGACTGTCCATCCTGTGACCGGTACGTGTGACTCACTCCTATTCCAAATGTTTCCATCTTGGCGCCTCAAAGGCAAAACCATCAGAGTGCTGTCACCATCTGGACAGTAAAGGCCCTCCAGGGCTGGCCGCCTCATGTCCCTGACTCAAAGACTTCAACTAAAAATACAACCTTCAGGATGTTATTGTAAAAGCACCAATACATGACTGGCCTGGATTTTTTCTTCTTCTGGCACTTGATGTTTCTGTCTCCTTTCCATAAATAACGAAGGTGAAATGGCTCACACACACATCATACAGTAGTAATAATGTTGTCACGCTGTCTAATAGGCATGCAATGGCTTTGATGAAATGCTGTTCCCGGACAGTGAATTTTTGGGGGTTTATGAGGCAGATTTTTATACAGTAGGTACAATAATCAACATTTTATATTAACCAAATGTGTTATGTGAAAGCGGTTGCATATAGTGACTCACCCTCAGAGAATTATCATCGATTCAGCAGTCATCCTCAGTTCTAATGAGCAGCTACTGTTTTAGCTCCTTGTTTTGGTTTTACGGCCCAAATCTTTGCTTTCATGTTTCCAGCTACAACAGGCAGCTGTTTTCAGTAACTAGCTAGTGAAGGAAGGAACAGCTTAAAGCAGCAGCAGGCAAGATCGGAGCAAATATGATTAAAAATATATTTATTTCTTTTTATAAAACGGTCACTATATCCTGACTGTAGTGCATGAGAGAGGTAATCTGAAAAAAAATCATGCTCCTCTGTGGAAAACAAGCAGTAAGAGCTGAGCTGGAGCCTTGCCGTCTCAGTGCAGCTGTCAATTACTTGCGAACTTCGATCAAACGGTCAAACTAGAGAGCGCTGATCAAACATGAATCAATATTCTGTTACTGTAATGACTATTTCTCTCCTCAAATGTTCTCAGAAACATCTTGTAGTGTACTGTTTAGCTGTAAAATGAGAAAGTTTGTGACCCGGCAGCCGTGTTGAGATCAAGGAGGTGCATCGCAGACACGTTCCAGATATCTAGCATGCTAAATAGGTGGCTCAGAGGTAGAGAAGGGTCACCCTCCAATCGGAAGGTCGGTGGTTCGATCCTCGGCTCCTCCGGTCACATGTCGAGGTATCCTTGAGCAAGACACTTAACCCCAATTTGCTCCTGAAGGCTGAGCCATCAGTGTGTGAATGAGTGTTTAGATCTTGATGGGGAAGGTTGGCACCTTGTACGGCAGCCTCTGCTATCACTGTATGAATGTGTGTGAATGGGCGAATGCTGACTTGTAGTGTAAATTGCTTTGAGTGGTCGGAAGCCTAGAAAAGCCTAGAAAAGTTCATTTATCATTTAAATATGTGCATTACCTCTGTTACTGAAGAGGACTGAGTATGGTTTAGGTGAATTATGCCCCTCCCCTCTCTGGTCACTGGGAACATGTCAAGCACGTGCCAGTAAAAATAGCTCACGAGAGAGGGGGCAAAGGTCAGCCTTAATAGTGCTTCCACAGTATTGGGTTGGGAGAGATAGACTGGCCCTCTTCTGTCCAAATGAGGACAGAAATGAGCGGGAGGAAGAAAGCCACCTGATGTGTCCAAAGAAGGCGAGTCAGTTGCATAATAGAACACACCTGTTCCAAGGCTATTTCATTTTCACATGCTAGTTCTCTAAACCTCAACAGGTGAAATAAAAAAATACAACTTTTTAGCTGCAAAAAAAAAGGGGCTTAGGAAAAGACAATGTGGGCTGATTGAGTGCTCTGTTTGGTTTAAACTACTTGCACACTTTTTGTAGTTTCGTAGCTCCAAAAGAACCCACTTGCACAGAGGTTGGTGAAGTATTTCAGCAGATCAGTGGCATTTTGGTGCTTATTCTTTAGTTGTGTATTTGCCAGCCCCTACTGTAAACCTGAGTACAAAATTATCATATTTTCATGGTGGACAAAGTCACAGCTGACGGGAGCCAGCTTTTTGAGACCGGTGTTCCAGGACTGCCATTGTTAACTGTAGTGAAGCCAGGTATCCAAGAGCAGCCCAGTCGCCAGGAAAAAAAATTGCCATTGTGGCAAACCACGGATACGTTGAATGTGGGTGTTTTGTTTTTTCTTTGAATGTGGACTTTTTATTATTATTTTTTTAATGTGGACGTTTTTGCATTTGGGCAGAGCAAGTGACGTAGCATAATGAGTAGCCAACTTGCCGTTATTGAAAGTTGCGTGGTATAATAATGAGTATAAAGTCCACAAAGGGTGGATGGGAAGGGTAGTGGTTGGATCAAACAAACACAGGACTTGCACCCAGGAGACCGCTGTTCATGTCCTGTGTGAAACCAAAAGTAAAGTTGAGTTGAGATAAAGGCACCGTATGTAAGTTTTTACACGTATGAATGCTTATTTAATCACTTTTTTATTGCCAATATGTGTGCAGGGTGTAACTTTACCTAAACAATTTGGTTGACCCTGCGACTTTCTGGGTTTCCTCTATTAGCCTATAGACTGCTTTTAATGTAAAGAATGCGGCCTGATTTTTCTGGAAAAATCCAACGGATGTGACGTAATGCATGCTCGCTTCAGGGCTAACAGTGTGCAAGCACAGCTAACGTTCGGTTAGAAGTGGAGTCCGCTAACGCCAACAAATGACCAGCCTCCACCGCAACTTGGACTCCTACACAAACTCCAAGGAAAGACAAAAAAACAAAGTTATAATATAGTGAAGCCCGTCTTGCAAAGCAAGAATGAGACCAGCGTCAGGGGGAAACTAGTGTTGGAGTAGTGTGGGCCATTTTGGATGGTTGGGAGGCTGAAGTAGAAAAATGTACCACTAGGATCAGCATCGATTCATAGAGGGACCTTCGTCTGGTCAGCTAACATTACTGCCAAGCATGTGAAAAATAGAGTGATATTGTGGTTTTAGCTGGCTTATGTTGCTAACGTGGGGCATGAATCTTAAGTATAGTATGGCTTGTTTTATCCAACATAGAGTGGCCTCTGTCCAACTGAAAGGGAAAACATGCACCGAAATGTTCACACAGCTGCAATATGGTAAACCCCAACCCTTTTGGTAAAATGGTACTCCTTTAAAAACAAGATGGTACCTGTGAAGGGGTAATTCAATTGCAAATGTTTGTAGCAAAAAGATAATTTCATGCAACTCGGGAAATGGATTGTTTGTTTGTATTTACGGGGGAGTGGGCAGTCCTCCTCCTCCACCTCCTGATGGGTTTTATAGCACCACTGATGGCTCCAGTGAAGAAAGACAGCAGGCAGAGATGGATGCGACACTGTAACATGAGCCAGCACTCATCCCAAGCTGTTGTGAATGTATGCTGTGCTCCTTAACAGTGCAACCATTCCATATTCTACAACCTTTGTGCAATGCCAGCACACATAAGCAGACAGGTGTTCAAAAATGACATTTTACAGACTATGTGTCACTTTGTGTACAAATTCCTTCAAAGCTCCTCAGTCACCCATCACCAATCCAGGAGCCCCAATCCCTATCCCAGCCCCACCCCCCAGCCAATCAACACATCCCAGAGCCCTGTAACAGATGGCCGCAGGGGTCAGCAGGGGTTAGCTGGGGCAGGGCGGGGGTTGGCTAAGGTTAGGCCGGGGCACAGGGGTGTTTGGGATTGTTGTGACACGGCCTGTCTGCCTGTCAGTATGCAGGTGGATGAGTAGCATGTGGCCTCCGATCCCCCTCCTCCAACCGTGTACTCTCCCAAAATCAGGGCTTTGATTGCAGGTCAAGAAGCCGGGATGGAGGGATTCAGTGGTCATGCTAGACCAACCCCCAAAAATCTGTGTGTTGGGCTTACTCAGCACCCCCTTGCACCTGCTCTGGAAAAGTGCAGTGTTAAGCCGAGGAGGGGGGGGAATGACCAAAGCAAACACAGGGCACAAGGAAGGACTGATGAACCTGGTCAGTGTGGTACCATGATTAATCTGTGCTTATTAACCCCCAAGACCTTTGACCTTTTTGGTTTATTGAAGGTGTGTTTAACTGGTTTATTTGTGGGGGGTTTTATTGTATAAAAATGTAGAAATGCAGCTCCCGTGTACTGACAGACAAATATGTTTTAGACTCGAGAGACTTAGACTATGACAGAAGATGAGATTTTCTCAGGCATCCATGTAACTGCAACTTTGCAGCCATACTTTAGTATGGGGATATATGGATATTTTTTATCTGTTCAAAATGTGCATTAAAAGGGAGACTTGTCAAGTATTTAATACTTTGATCAACACGTAGTGGGCAAATATGCTGCTTTATGCAATATTTTCCAGAAACCCTCACAGGTACTGCATTTACCATAAACTCAAGCCCAACAAGCAACAACAGTTGTCAGTGTGTCAGTGTGCTGACTTGATGATGGGGGTCCCTTGACCTCTGACCTCAAGATATGTGAATAAAAATGGGTTCTATGGGTACCCACGAGTCTCCCCTTTACAGACATGCCCACTTTATGATAATCACATGCAGTTTTGGGCAAGTCATAGTCAAGTCAGCACACTGACACACTGACAGCTGTTGTTGCCTGTTGGGCTGCAGTTTGCCATGTTATGATTTGAGCATATTTTTATGCTAAATGCAGTACCTGTGAGGGTTTCTGGACAATATCTGTCATTGTTTTGTGTTAATTAATTTCTAGTAATAAATATATACATACATTTGCGTAAAGCAGCATATTTGGACACTCCCATGTTGATAAGAGTATTAAATACTTGACAAATCTGCCTTCAAGTTACATTTTGAACAGGTAAAAAAATAAGAGATTAATTTGCGATTAATCACGATTAACTACTACTACTTTAATCGATTGACAGCCCTAATTTGTTCACAGTCATTGCATATGATTAGTAGTTTCCAAAAGGTTTGTCCAAGCCTGTAACTGTACCGTCTATAATAAAACAAGATTCGAAATTTGTTGCCTCAATGCCAAAACCCAGACTTTGCAAGCTACGATGCAAATTCCTCAATTACAGTCAGAGGCGAGAAGAAGAAAAGACAAATTAGAGTTGAAAAAGAATATGGGCAGATTGGTTTCATAGCAGCAAAGCAAACACTGAACCTCTCATCTTGCCTACAAAGCGTCTAGCCTCTGATCACCGCCCCGTCCAGAACCTGAGTATGAACTCCTGTCCCTGGCATCCTCTAGCCCTCCCTCTCGCCTGTCCGTTATGCCTTAAAACACTCCCTTCCATCTAGACTCTAAATCCCAAAATGCCTATCACAGTTTTTATACTGATCAAAGGTTTTCATTGCCACATTCTTTCCAGTTTCAGGCCATGCTACGAACTTCCTGACTCCACTTGAAAGAAGGTGATGTCTGGGTCGGTGGCTTCAAAAAGACTGAATGGAGTGCTATAGGAATGAGTCCTAAAACCCGGAAATGAGTTGGCTTTTTAGCACTTCCGGTTCCCTCTTCTGGGAGTCGATGGGGTTTTTTAAATTGGTTTTTAGTTAGATGCTGGAAATAAGGTCTGTGGTTAACACAAGCTGAAGAGATTTAACGTTTTGTGCTACGATATAAAATACATCATTAAATATCCCACTTGTGAATTTTGAAGCTTTTATGTGTCTTAAAAAAGGCGGTTGCTAACAAGTGGCTAAATGAGACAACAATACGTTGACTCGTCCTCCTTTACAGCCTCGTTGTGTGTACTCGCACTCATGACACCGTGGTGAAGTTTGTTTACTTCTGCCGATTGCATTCGCACTTCAAAAATCCTAAAGTAGTGTTCATTTGTGTCAATTATCTTGCTGAACAAAACGCGTAAATATCATCAATGTGTGTTTGCCACAGAGCTTCTTTTCAGCAATAATCCAAAACCCAAAAGAAAAATCCCATTGGGCTTCATCGAAGGTACTCGTGCGATGCCAACTTCCTGGTTGGCCTACAAAAATATGTCATCCCTGGAGACGATGTGGCACTGCACAGCATTTTTAGCCCTTGTCCCACATATTGAGACGATGTGCCACATTTATATTGGCTCTAGTTTTCAAAAAGTCAAACCACTGCAGGACAGACGCTGTTTTAAAATCTGGCTTTTATCCAATGACTGTGAAGAAAACAGGGAAAGCTGTCATCACGTGTCACTACGCACATGTGGGTCAAGTGCAGGTTGAACTGTGACGTCTTTACTACGCTACGCCCAACGGAGAAAATTGTGAGTCACCGCAAAGTCACTTTGCAGATTTAGGCGGAATATGATGGCAACTACCACAAAGAAAAGGAAGAGCAGCTACAACAAAGACTGTGAAACTACTTATTAAGTATTTATAAGCTGGTTGAAGGCGATTCTCAGAGTTTTTTGTGAAATCTTCAAGTTATTTTTCAGTTTCACATGGGGGGGAGAATACGACCTGAAGCGACAGTTCATGTGAGTCTCACAAGAAACATGCGGCTCAAAAGAGATGTGCCGATCTATGGATGCATTCGGGCAAAGTATAGAGATGTTACAAGATAAGGGGCAGGATAGAAACAATTATTATATATATTATTATACTAAGATAGATAGACATTATATCACAATTATAGACTACCTCTCAGCCTTGGTAACATGTCCCACATTGTCCAACACAAACATACTCTTTGTCCTACATTTGTTTTGTTGGGATCTGTTCACCCTACCTGGAGCACTCTATACAACACATATACAGTTATGGTTATGGTTATGCATTGCATACAGTATACTAAACACATATTGCATAGTTATTAATGTCCGGGACGTCCTGAGAGCTCTCTGGGATTCCATAGCTCACTAGACCACCACTGGCTCCCTGAGGATGCCCTTCTAAAATAAACAGGCAATACAGCAAGAAATGAAAACAATGAAAACCAACAGCGACTGACGCAACATGAGTTTGTGTGTGTGTGTGTGTGTGTATCTGTGCGTGCTTGCGAGTGTGCTTGTTCACATATGTACGTCACTGATATCTCTGGGAAAGTGTTCTCTCGCTCAGGCCGGATCTTCGCTGGCAGATGCATTTGCCTGGTGGGACTGTGGGGATGTGTGTGTGGAAGGGGTGGGCTGTAATCGTGGCAACTGTAAACAGCCACTGGTATTGAGTTCTTCCTTCTTCCCTCTTTCGCAGTCTACTTCCCGCGTTTGTTGCGTGCCAGTGCATGTGTCTGTCTATGTCTGTCACCGCATGTGAGTAATGTCCAGATCTCCCCTCATTGCATGCTCAGGGGCACGGGTATGACGTGAGCTGTGACTGCAGTCCGGTTATATCAGCTTAGATCACATCTGGATGTGGATGAGCAGTCGGTCGAAAAGACAATCAGTCTCCAAATTACGAGCTAAACTAAAGCCAACAAATAATAAGTTATCTAATAACAATCAGTGTGTGAAGCAAAAGCGCTCCAACATCTGGGCTCAAAGTGTGGAGAACATCAGATGTATTGCTTAAATTCATGCGATGAGCTCTTGTAAAATTGGAACACGGATATTGAGAATAAATTTCATTCAAAAAGATTCTGTTACATAACAGAGAATAATCCAGTACATGTTGTAATATAAGGTCCAATAGCTGCTTGCGACACCTGTTCTTATGACAATTCCTATCATAAGCCAGATGAGGAAAGAGTCTGCCACTCACAGTGGAAGCTGGCGTCATTGTCACGTTTGCACTTGTGCTGTGAAAGAGGAGACCCTGACATGAACCCAAACCACTCGCTGGCTCGGCCTCTGGCTCCCACCGCAGTAAAACAACAACTGATCCGCTGAGTGTTTCATTAAGTTAACAAGCTCTATGTCTTTCTTTTCTCTCCTTTTTTCTTCACACTTAAAAAAAATCCAGAGATTTATCCTAAAAGTCTTCAGACAAAAACCTCAGCATGAAGTATTGAATGACCCAGGAAGTTCTGGAGCTGTGCAGCTACTGTGCAAACCATACCACGCCGTCCAAATATGACACAAACTGTCAAGTTTTAAGTTAACATTGTGGCCAACAGTAGCTGATGTCTTTCCCAAATGACATTCCTTAAAACTAAGAGTCAGGCCCAAAACAAAAACACTTATTAAAGACTGTGAGTTAAGGGTGTCTGTACAGTGTTACTGTTTGACTATAAATATGTGCACATTTATACAGCTCTTCAGCTAACACAAAAATAGACGGTTTTCCTCAGTGCAGAATGCCGAGCCATTCATCCAGGCTGACAAAGTCCCTCCTTAAAGGGCCAGTGTGTAGCATTCTGGGGGATCTATTAGCAGAAATGGAAGAAAATATTCATAATGTTTATGACTTTTGTCATGCTGTTTATGTTTTCATTCAAAAATCATGTTTTCGTTAACTTAGAACGAGCCCTTCATATCTACATAGCGTTCACGGAGTCCACCATGTTGTTCCGCCATGTTTCTACAGAAGCCCAGAATGGACAAACCAAACACTGGCTCTAGAGAGAGACCTTTGCCTTTACCTTTTTACATTACCTGAAGGTCACCGTAGTTCTGTAGTAGTGTTATTATAGTAAGGATGGCCTCTGAGCGAGGCGAACGACATTACCACGGTTTTATACTTGGCAGCTCACTGTACTGCAGTCTTGGACAGGTAAGAGTGTGCGGAGGGGTACTCAGTTGGTTGCAATCTGCAACCGGACCACTATATGCCACCACATCCTACACACTGTACCTTTAAGGCCAACCACCTGTACCAAGGTCTGGCCTGCCCAGTTGAATAAATAAAACCAGTAACCCAGCCGTCCTTGATCATTACTATGAATATGGAAACAAGTGACAGGAAGTTGGCATCATTTTTGACCCCTGATGATGATTTCACAAAAGACTCTGTGGCAGACAGAAATGCCCATACCTATCTACGGCTCCGACCCAGGACATTGAGGACAACTAGTAGACTGCACCAGTTTTTACCTGGGATGTCTCTTTTTCTATAGACAGATACTGTGTGATCAGAATGATTTGACAGATGCTATATCCACATGGATAAAATGCCACACACAGAGTCTGCTGGAAGAGACCACTAGAAAGCAAACATGGATGTAAACAATGTTAGGTTTCAAATTTCAAAAATCATTTTTGCAGGTGTTTCTTTCACGAAGGAAATACATTTAACACATTTATTGGGCCCCAAGGAAACACAAGGTTTCATTTCCATACACTTAATGAGCATATTCAATTTGTACATATATAAAATGTGAGAGAATACACCAGAAATTGTTAAAGGTTTTTACTTTTAGGCTTGGTTGAGATGGAAACGTTGTGTCAATAAAAGCACGTGATCGATATTGTAATTATATTAATAACATAGCATGTCATAAAAAATGCTATAGAATGATATGACAAAAAAGTGTCATAAAAAATGGACAAAGTATAGTATGTCATAACAAATCATTTAAAAAAGTGACAGTAGAGTATGCCATAACAAAAATAATATAGTATGCCATAAAAATGTGTAGTATGTTATAAACAAATGTCATAGTATAGTATGTCATAAAATATGTCATAGTATAGTAAAAGTGTTATAAATAATGTCACAGTTTAGTATGCCTTACAAATCTCATTAAAATGTCATAGTAAAGTATGAAATAAAAGTGTCATAAAATATGTCATAGTATGGTATGCCATAAATATGCCAAAAAAAGTCACAGTGTAGTATGCCATAATAAAAGTGTCACATATGTCTTAGTATAGTTTGCCATAAAAATGCCATAATGTCATAGTATAGTTGTCATAAAAAATGTAATAAAAAGTGTCATAGTATGGTATGTCATAAAAAGTAATAAATAATAATAATAAGCAAAATAATAATACAGTATGTCATAGTATAATATGCCATAAAAAACAAACATAAAAATATCATAGTATAGTACATAATAAAAAAGTGAGGTACACTGTATACCATAAAAAATGAATAACATAGTATGTCATAAAAAATGTTCATAGTATACAGTATGCCATAAAAATGCCATAAGAAAGTCTCATCATTGCCATCATTTCCGTCAGCTTCTCCAGGTTAGGATTCCTTCAGGGTTCATCATTCAGGAGGTTTTTTACCGCAGAGGTCTCCTCCTCTCCAAAACAAACGGACCCGGTGATTAAAAGCGGTAAAAACACCGAATAAAGCAGTTTCATATCTGTGTTTCTCTGACACTGTTCGGCAGACACAGGGTGGGCTGTAACCTGAGCTGCTGCTACCATATAATCTCCTTGATTCTCTGAATACCTAAGATCCAGATGTCTGATGACTAAAATCCTTTATCCGGTTAAAATACATAGTTAAAAACCACCAAGCTTGTGGCAGACAACCACAACAGTGACGCATACACAAAGAGGAAATGACGCCATTGACAGGTGATCAAATGAAATGGATTGTTGACTTCTAGGTTTGAAAATTACTGGAAACATTTGGGATCATGTAAGTACACAAAATGTATAACAGGTCTGGTTGTTTTTAGTTATTAGTTGATTTTAGACATTTAAATGCGGAAAAGTTACGTATTATACCTCTAAACTTTGCTCCAAATTTGGATGGAAACTATTGTCTACATGGATAAATCACCAGGCTTGGAATATAGTCTACCATCCCAATGAATGAGTGGAGGGGCAGAGAGTTGTAACTGCTTAAAGTCCAGTTCGGGGTAGAGAGAGTGGAGCCAACAGAGGGATAATCAAGCCCCTGTTGTCCACACAAAGGTCACAACGGACAGCCCCATCTGCTCCTTGACCTTGACCCCTGCGTCAAATCACCCTCAGCTGTGTGTATGTGAGCGCGTTGATGTATACATGTGTGACACCGGTGCTGCTACACTACCCCGAGGGTTTATAAGGGCAGGGGGTTGCTGCTGCTGGGGAGATGGAGAGGTGACAACCTTTGACCTTTCTCCATTTCTGTGGACTCAGTGTCACAGCCACAGCTGCAACATCCAGCAGGTGTGGCGACTCATTTTCAGCTCAGAGCTGCAACTCTGAATGCTGTAGAGGCGTTGAGTTTCGGGGGGCACGAGGAATTTGAGGCTCTGTTTGCTCCAAAACACTGGAGGATGATAATACTCATAAGTAGTACTACTACAAATTAAAATAAACTGGAATAAGTGTCTGTTTGGATGTTCTATATTCAGAGGCAACATAATACTCCCATTTTGTGGGATTATACTACATTTTTATGCAGTTAATCACTAATCAGGCAATTAGAGATTAGTATATAAACATTCAAAAGAAACTTTTGCAGCCAAATAAACGGTATTATAGAGAAGATACAGTTTCCTATAAAGGAAAAATATGCATTGAATATATGATATCCCCACTATGAGGTTTAATCTGACATTTATACTCAACGGCATCCGAGCACAACATGTGGCTCCAATAGCGGATAGACCCAATTTGTACAACTAAGTATGCCTATCGACCGCTAAATAACACTGGAAAACAAACCAAAGTAAGACACATAATATACACCACATACAAAAAAAAAAAAAAAAAAGATAGAAAATATATTTTAACTCCTGCAGGAATTTAAATCGTGAACAGATTTGGTTTCAGTCTGTGAGAATGACCCAATAACTAGAACCGTGTCCAGGAAATAGAGCGTCACCAGCCGCACAACACCCATAATTAAAAGAATTGCTCATATTGATGCATGCACTGAAGCATCCATTCTGAGTGCTCTACTGGCAGCTGGTGGGGGCAGTCCGCCCTCATAGCGGTCTTGTGGGGGCTAGAAGGAAACCTCTCCAAACAGCGAATAGTGTGTGCATTCTTTCAAGCCTTCAAGAAACCTACACTATGTGCCAATATACATGCTTTTTACATGGACAAGTAGCCCACACATACATGAGTGTAAATCTGCCTTTGCCAGGCTGTGTGTGTTCATGTGTGACAGATGGGAAAGCCGTGTGCCAGGCCTTGCTGGGGGTTGGGTGGGGTGGGGTGGGGGGGTGCTGTGCCGTGACCAGAGTTGCAGTCCGGTCCCTGGGCTACAGCCCTCACAGCAGCACAGCAGCCTGGCAGGCAGCACTGGCTCTTGGCTGACCTCTGCCTCCACCAGGCTGCCCTCACTCACTCACCTCATTAGCTTGACAGGAGCGACCAAACAAATTGAGGGCATCATAGAGCTCACAGCACTTCCATGGGAACTTTCCCGCCTCCCGCCCCTCCCTCTGTCTTTTAGCCATTTGGGTATATGTGCTGTACACAAACACACGCCCACGTGTAAACAATGACTTCTACTTAAGAGGGTGTCAAAGGTCTTGTTTGAACAAACAGACGGACAAGAAGACGCATGTATATGCGGGGCATGTACACGTTTCTCCATATCTACATGCAGAGACACATGCATTTAACTGCATCCAGGTTTGTAAAAAATCGAGGCCAGGTACAGTATGAGATCATGCTCCACTTGAACCCCAACTTCTCCCCTAAACAAAATCAACCGTTCATGCAAAGACCCCTTTTATTTATGTAGAGCGCAAACTGTTGTAACCGCACGCATGGCTGCCACCCCCCGACAGATTTATAAACGAGTGAAACCACCCTTAAAGGAATCGTGTTGCTGTGCGAAGAAGAGCTATCATTTCTCCTTATTTCATTTGGCATTTTTGCCTCATCAGCAATGTCAAGTAAGAAAAAAACTTGAAGAAGAAATATACCCTGGAGGTGACTTCACTGCACACATGGAATAATGAGTGAAAGGGCACTGACCAGTTGGTTCTCATGTAACTGGGGGATGCCAAACAATTGTGTATTTTATTACATGTAACACCCTGTTGAACCATCTCTGTGAATTGTGATCCCATTGTGCAATTGTGTGGATTGCACTCAAGATCATAGTGTAATTCAACATGCCCTCATACATGCGGAATGAGGACAACTATTGGCTGATTTGATTTGAGGGGAGACACGCCTTCTGTTGAGCAGAGGTCTGTCTGTGGTGTGGGCTAACACAAGACACACACACGTGCGAGCAAACGTAATGGCAAAAAGCCATCGTACATTAATCAATCCCCAAACCAACTAAGGACTAATCTCTATAAACAGATTCTGCATTCACGTGTAGATTCTGTTGGCAGTGGGACAAGATTTTGGTATTGGAAGCGTTCTGGTTTTTGTTTGTAGTCGGAGTATTTACCAATTACATTTGAGCAAGCTTTGGTTGAATGGAGGCTAGTCTGTGTGGAGAGCAAAAAATGAGTAACACATTGGACAAAATGCAGTATATCAACCCACCGGCTATCGTCTCACAATGATTTAGCTTTTTATTGGTTTAAAATTAGTTTGTGAACTGGCTACTTGTGAAACAGCCCAGTCGCACTGCAGTTCGTGAAATAGTCACGAAATTTAATATATTGATTTGTGTACATAGATACAAATTTCAATTTTCTTTTGTGATCTTCAGCACGGTATCAATTCTTATGTAATTCACGTAACTGTGAACCAGAAGTATAAAGAGCGGCAAACAAAAAAACACTGGACTTTCACCCAGCAGACCGCTGTTTGTGTCCCGTGTGAAACCAGAAGTCAAAATGTATTTATTTATCACATAACTTCCGTACTTAAGTTACAGCACTTCCGGAGTTATTTTAACCCAAACCATGATTTTTTCCTAAAGCTAACTAAATACTTTTTGTCACGTAACTTCCATACTTAAGTTACGGCACTTCTGGTGTTATTTAAACCCAAACCGTGATCTTTTCCTAAACCTAAGTAGTTTGTTGCCTAAGCCTAACCAAGTTGATCTATTCCTAAACCAAACTAAGTAGTTTTATTTTGAAAAGGCTGGAGTGGAAATTGACACGTGTGTCAAGAGTTGCTGGACATTCATAGGAAAAAGCAAAAAAAATACGTTGTTGAAATGTGAAATTTGTGTCTATGCACACGAATCAAATAGATTAAACTATGTGACTATTTCACAAACTGCCATGATGCTGTGTTGTGTGATTTTTTTTTTTGTATTTAAATCTTAATTTGCAAACAACACGTGAATATTTTTTTAGTTTTTAGTTAGTTTTTAATACGTTATAGATTAGACATGTCTTTATATCTCCTGGAGTTTTCATGTTGGGCCCACTATCAGCCAGTCTTAAGGCCCAGACACACCAACCCAACATAAAAAAACTAGCGGCGAAGAAAGCGAACCATTGAGTTGCCTCATGTCGCCTTTGTCTTGGCCAAAATGTTGCACTCAAACGCACCGCCATACTGTTGTGTGTTTTTTTTTAAGATATCTGTGTCTTTAGGAGGGGTGGTCGTCCAATATAGGTCATACTTGAGGCCCCCTGTCTCCTGAATAGTTGTGCATTCTGGTAAATCAAACCACGTTCTAATACTGCAGGGAAATCAAAAGGTATGAGGTCAGAATGTAATTGATTTCTGACAGAATGTCTCCATCGGAATCCATCGGAACTGCCGTAAATCCAAGCTGACCATAGCTGATGTTAAGCTTACAGGGGTTGAGTGTTTCATCCTCAAAGTACGGGTCGGGTAACACCTGCCTTCAACGTTGCACTGCAAACGTGGGGGAAGTTTTGACCCAAACTAGCAGGCGATCAAGCAACAGGCCTGGCAGTGGGTGGCATTCAAGAACTGGGCCAGAGCTGGAGGTGAAATAAGTCACAGGTGGTGTTAAAGAGGTGTTAAAGAGATGGCAGCCAAAAGGGAGACAGAAAGATGGATGTGCTCTGGTACTTCACAGCCAAGAGGGAGAAGAGCTGGAGGTGATGGACGAGGAGAGTTTCCACCCGAGGCCTTTCACAAAGTGATTTTACTTACATAAAACGGCTTACTCCACTAGACACCGGAGCTTTTTCTGTGTTTTCTGTGTCAATAAGTCAATTGTCAGAGAATTATTCAGCGACAATGTTGATAGTTGATTATTTGTTACAGTTGTTTAATCAAGCAAAAATGGCAAATATTATTTGGTTCCAGCTTGCTGATTTGCTGCTTGTCTCTACATTATATCAGTGTAGATTAAATATTTTTGGGTTTTGCACTGCTGCCTGCGTGCCAGCCTTAGTGTTGGTTAAATCTAGGCTTTTGGATGTTCGGTTATAAAATGTTTTCTAAGGCTGAGCAGCTGGAATAAAGAGGGTGTGCTGAGAGTTAGTGGGTCATGGTCAAGGGTCAATGAATGCTACAAATATACTTCATGATACATTTTGGTTAGGACTGTCAATCGATTAAAATATTGATTCACAATTAATCTCATGATTGTCCATAGTTAATCTTGATGAATACCAATATAATCACACATTTTGTATCTGTTCAAAATGTACCTTAAAGGGAGATTTATCAGATATTTAATACTCTTATCAACATGGGAGTGGGCAAATGTGCTGCTTTATGTAAATTATGTATATATCTATTATTGAAAATCAATTAACAACACAAAACAATGAAAAAATATTGTCCAGAAACCCTCACAGGTACTGCATTTAGCATACAAAATATGCTCAAATCATAACATGGCAAACTGCAGCCCAACAGGCAACAACAGCTGTCAGTGTGTCAGAGTGCTGACTTGACTATGACTTGCCATGCCAGTTTTTCCTCGCCAAAATTTAGCACAAGTTTGGAGCATTATTTAATCTCCTTCCTGACAAGCTTGTAATGTATGACAGTTGGTACAGATGGATTAATTAGGTCTTCTAGTTTCATATGATACCAGTATCTACAAGCCTTAAAATTGAGCCCACTAAAGGCTTAAAGTCGCAAATTGCATTATTGCGTTAAATAAATTAGTGGCATTAAAACAAATTTGTGATAACGCGTTATCATTCAATTAACTTTTACAGCCCTAATTTTGATTTATAGAAGGTGTACTGCATAAAAATGCTGTAAAGAAAGCTAGAGACAATCTTGCGATGGGATCACACCAGCGGCGAAGCCAAATCGAACCATGGGCGTAAAGTCAGAAAACCAATGGCCCCTTCTCCACTTCCTTCCCTCTACTTCCAGCACCACTGCTCGGATCACACCCATATTCGAACTCAGCCTTCATTTTGATCTCCGCTACACATCTGTACAGTTTCGTGACTGCGTCTTGCATAGTTTTGACGCCGTCACGGCTCACAAAATCTTTCCGCAGACACACAGACACGCCCCACTTGCTTGGACCACACTCATCTCCAAACTTCATTTTGATGTCAACAGCACATCTGTAAAGTTTCGTGACTGCATCTTGCACAGTTGCAACGCTATCGCGGTCACAAAAATCTGTCCACAGACAGACAGACACACAGACTCACAAGGTGGAAACAATACCAGCGTCACTGTTGCGGCTGGTAAAGAGAAGTATAGTCAATGGAGAGAAACCGCCAAATGGATAAAAAAGGGAAAAGGGATGGATTCTCTTTCTATAAAAATCAAATAGACCCGAATAAATGATTGTGCATCTTTCTGCCATCTGTGAAGTTTGTCTTGGTTTTTCAATGCTTGTCTCCTGAATTATTGAAGCCCAAGTATGAAAAAAGTAACGGAGGAGGAGAGGGAACACATAAATGAGCAGATCTGAGTAATGGGTAACAAGTGATTAGCATGTAGACATCACCTCACATGTTCAGAATTTATAAAGACGACATTGGAGAGAGAGTGAAGCCCACCTACAAGTGCGTAGACAATCACAGCTTGCATATGAGTAAGCTGCATGAATATTGAGGGGGCCAGGGTGGGGCGGTGGCTTCTGGGACTCCAGCCCCGAAGGTTTTAGGTTTTTCAAATCCCTTCGACTTTGTGTCATTTCCTCTAATTCTCTCTGACTGGACCGGCAAATGAATGGAGCAAAAAGTTCTATTACTGGGAATTAGACAAAATAGTATCACAAACTAAAATGGGTTTTAAGGTTAGTAATGCTGTTGTTTTGCTTTTTTCTTTTACAGAAATAAAACCAATTTTCGCGTATTACCACTGTGTTATCAATACATAGTCAGACGACGGACACTACAAACTGAAAGTGAATGCATCTGATCCGTAGGGAGTCTCAGCTCTGGGTAGCAGGAGTCATATTTCACACACGGAACAAGAGAGAGTTGACAGACAAGATGATGGCGGAGGATTTGATGTCGAAGTGAAAAGCGAAAGCGCCTATTTGGCGATATTTCAGATTTAAGCCCAATGTTATAAGGGAACCATAACATTAATGAAGCAACCGCCATGAGAAGGACGGAGGTAGACCCCTGCGGCCCCACAGCGAAAGCTCGACCGGAGAGGCCAGACACACAGCAACCCGACGTTGAAGATCAAAGTAAGCGTGCTACCCATATTGACCATCATCTTGTCTTGTAAAATGTCCGGTGTATTCGGTAACACCGGTGTTGTCACCAGTTTATTAACCGGTGGGAAAGTTTCCTCACTGTCACATCCCTAGCATATACAGTAGCTGCCGTAAATGGTAAAAAATGGATGGCCCTGGACCTCCTTAGGTTTGGACTGAGTCCCATAATGTCTGGCTACGCCCCTGTTGAATGGTACAGAAATCTAATTTTACAAACTGTGACTACCATGAACAAAGGGGCCAAGAGTCACCAGTACCCGATATGAAAGGCTTTTATAAACACAAGGTGCATGTCAGTCGATCTATGTCTGTCTTAAAATTCAAGCTACTGTCCCATGCTTACTTATTCCAAATCGGCCACTCGTGGTCAGTGTTGACAGCGACCCATCAGGCTTATATAACACATGCCTATGTAAATACACACTGTTTTTTTAGGCCTGCTGATGCCGCTGACGTTGATCCACACTAAATCATTTCAATGCATGCGATGGGCGTACTACTGCAGCCTCAATCGTGGCATATAAATGTATTTTTAGCTTGCGGTCTCACTAGCTCCACACAGCCCGCACTCCTGACCATCTTCTTGATAAAAAAGACATGAAATATGATGTGTCCCTAATGCGAACCATACCCTCCGAGCGAGCAGAGAGGATGGTTCTCTCCCAGCCCCCGAGCTTCCTTGACACGCTCTGTTCTTGAAGAGTAAAAACATCTCCCATTTCAGAATGAGCGGGGCTCATATGCTGGTGCCTTGAAACATGGATCTCCAGTGAACTTCCCCCGAGCGAAGCTATAGGGTTCAATCATCAGGCCACAGAGTATTTATTAAGCCACATCTGGGATTGTCATCACAGAGCTGAAGCACAGGCAAAGGGCAATGGGAAAGGGGGATGTGATCGAGTGGTGTAGAGAGCGCACGAGGGAATAGAGAGGAGCAGGGAGACAAAATGGAGGGAAAGATAAATCCTTTTTTGTGTCGGGGTGCCATGTTTGTAAGGGGAGTCGGAATAACTTATGATAACTTATTCTTTATTTTCATTCATTCATTTCACCTTTCATATGTTTCAACATGTGTCTCATTTGTAACATTATTTCTGAATGGCTCAGGGTGGCTTTAGCTACGGTATGAACACATGGCAAAGACAAAAAAATTCTAGTTTCTAGACATCTGGTCATAACATACAACATTGAGGACAGTGTTTAAGTCATAGCCGTGACCAACACAGCACCAAAACAGTCGAGAAGCAACAGTGTTCGCAGCTGCGGAGGTCAGAAATTCAAGCCACCAAACACACACAATGAAATCTATCCTTGGAATCTGTTTTCGCTGTATGACTATCTGTCTCTTTCCTTTTCTCTCTCCCTCTCTCTCTCTCTCTCTCTCTCTCTCTATCCGTCCTTGTGTGTGTGTGTGTGTGTGTGTGTGTGTATGTACTGTTCTTTCCCTGTTGCCTGGAACCACATGAAAGGTGGACACAAGAAGTTCAGCTTCCTGTGCTGGGTGAGGTCCAAGGACCCACTGAGCATATGAAAGGAACTGCAGAGGAAAAGACAAAGTGAACTACAGAGGTTGCGACGCATTAATTCCTAGACAAAGCCAGAGGTTTGGGGATGACGCTTAGAAACCGGAAGATCAGTACAGAAGACTCTTTGGAGAGCACGGCCATCAGATAATACAGTGAAATTAACTGGACAACAAAGTGAAAAAATGCCTCTCTGAAGCGGAGATTCTGATCTACTGTGTGGCGGTTTTGTGTTTCTGGCTTTTCAAAACATGCAAGACTGATGATTGAAAAAATACTCACACATGAGTACACCAGTGGCTGGTGTTTGCTCCACAGGGATCTAGCAGGCTCTTTCATCTTTGCATGTGTCCAGCAGCAATGTTTTTGGTTGCCCCCCCCCCATCCCCGATCGCGTTGATGTGGTTGGGTGCAGTGGAGTGTTGATGCCAGCCTCTTATGTGAGGTCAACCAGGCTGTGTTAGAACAGTATTGGAAGTCTTTAATGGTGGTCCGCTCGCATGTGACCAGGACACAACCTTTATGTTAATTTCATGACTCGCTAAACCTATAGAAACTGTTGAACGTCTTGATACCGACGCAAAGGCACCCTTTTGCACCTTTTACTCCGAGTTCAACTTGGCTGCGTGTTAGCTGCGTCTCTTCAAGAGATTTTAGGTCTCACGTATTTTTACTGCTTGCCGCGCGGTTCATGGCAGCATCAGACAGTGAAAACAATCTTTTGATCAATGCTTAGATATATGTAGAATATAACATAATTAAAGTAACGATTTATTTTTAAATCAACAATTCCTGCTTTCGTTTCAAAATAAAAGCCCTCAAGCTTTTTTTTTTGCAGACAAAATTCCTTCATTTGTTAACACATGGCTTTTATTCTGAAATATTTGCAGGACAATGTTGTAGGAAATGCAGTGACATGCATGGCTCCAGGAATGAATAAAGTACAGGGTTTTAATTGTGGATTATTACTATTATTTACAATTGAGCGCACGCTTCTTAACCCTTTTCTGTCTAAAATACATATAAATGACATTGATAGTTAAATGAAATGGCCATTATGAAAGGCAAACTCAATGTAGAAAGAAAGGGCTGGCAGCAGCAGCGCTGCAGCAGAACCGCTGCCAGCGTGGACACCCCACACTTGATATACGCAGTAGTTAAGCGAGGCACCCGCCATGCACTGCTGATGTGCCCTGTCTGTCCCAGGCGTAAGAGAAAAGTCCACCTTGAAGGCCTTTACACTGGTGACAAATAAACAATGCAAAAATCAAAACTTTTCATACCGGAAGCAATGTGAACTTGCGACAGTTGCAGCACTTTTTCAGTAAAGGTAGAATTTGCACAAGCAGAGGACCAACTAGTCCTACCAGAACCCAATTGACCCAGAGCAGCCTCTGGCAGTCTGTCTGAGGTAAATTGTTATATAAACTAAGCCTGGGGTTCTCAAACATTTTGGGGCCAGAGACCCCTTGCAAAGGTTTTCCAAGGAACCCTCATAATCGTAACAACGATTCAGCATAATGCTTATGACCATTTGTACTCTTAGATGCCATTAGAACTACAAGTAGTCTAAAACTGTTTAACCAAAATACTTCAGACCTGTTTGATAGTGATAAACAGAAACACATTTCAATTTGAATCATGTTAATACCACTTTGTTTGTGCTTTGTAATCTGATGTCTCTTTAGCTTGGCTGGCTTCATGGTTTTGTTTGCTAGCACTTGAAGACACATGACGGATTTTGGTCTCCCATCGCTGTCTCTCGATGTAGCTGTTTTCTCAATTTAGGTAGTTTTTCCTAGAGTCGGTTGACGATGTGGACTGACTCAACCCACTTTGAGAATCACTGACCTAAGCTCCTGTAAGCTATTTTATTAAATTTCCTTTTAGAGAAATGTTTCTGAGTGAATTTGAGTTGACGCTGATTGGTCCGTGATCTGGCTTGCCTCACACAAATGCATTACTTGAAGCCTGACATTCTCGCATGATCGTGTGACATCGCGAGAATCCAGCTGCCATGCAAGTTAAAAGGCCTATAGGTATATTAGCCAAACATATAACAACAAGACCTTGGTTGTGAAATACATAATATCCATTGGTACAATGTTGCGGTCTGAATGTTGTTTGTCTAGCTGTCTGAATGAGAAACAATAGTAGCATTATTTAGCAGCAAGTATGAATGACAGTTCGTGTGAACAAAGGCTTTAAACAATACTTCCATAACCTCGTTGTATCCTCAAAAATAACTATTTTGGAAGATCATATAAGACTCATTTCCTTTTTCCAGTAATCATTAAGTTGTTGGATTTTTTCAAAATATGGAAATGTTGTTGTAAAATAAAACTCTGCAATCACAACAAATATGGTCTGAAGTAAATGTTTTGAATTATTTAGATTTCTTGTTGCCACGGGATGTTTTCTTGTTCTTGTGTTGTGCAAACATAATATAAAATTGGAAAAGTATTTTCAAATTAGTAACATCAATTTACTAAAATTTGCTGTTATCATCAATGTTTTTCTTATTGTTTTCGCAAAGTGATTTATGCCAGAAAAACCATCATATGGTCATGAGATTGGATCAAAATACAAATGACCATAATTACATTTGTGTATGGCAGATTTTGTTCCAATGTGGTCATGCAGTGGTCAGACAAACACAACAATGAAGCCAGTGCAAACAAACATAATAGACTGCTTAGAGAAAAACATAACCTCCTTGGCGGAGGTAATAAAGTACCGACCGTTCTAAAGGGGGAACTTAATCTTAAGAATATTTTTCTATACGCAAGGAAATAGAAATTGATATCTGACTGTGACTAACTCTACTTCAAAGCTACAACACAGAAAATCTGGGATGTTATCTAGCATGTAAAATCTGGAGTGACTTTATGCATAACAAATTGGAAAAGACAGGAAACAGAGGGAGAGATATTGTTGGAAATTAGGGTGAATTTTCCATTCCAGGAGTAATAATGGAAAATAAAGCCTATTTGGATTAAAAAGAAGATAAAAAAATACAGGTTCAACAAATAAGTCCCCTATTAATCGGTTCAATGTTTGTCTTCATGCAGCTCTGGGTTTTGACAACATCACAGACCTGAGTCATAACTATTGATTCTAGCACTGAAAAATGATGATTGGACTTCACCTGGCTATACTTCCTCTTTAGATGCAGCCAGTTAGAAAACATAACCTGATGTCACCTCTGGAATGAAATGACTTTTCTTTATTTTGGAAAAAGTGAAGCTTCCACTGTAAACTGGCCAACTGAACATCGGCACTGCCCTAACACACACACACACACGCTTCATCCTCATCCAGCCACAGAGCCAGAGCCAGATTACTGATAATGGTTGCTCTTTTGCATGGTTGGAAACATATTAGAATCCTATGATGTGATGAGGAAAGGTATTTAGCTTTTCCCAGCAGGTCTCTCAAGATTTAATTACACAACACTGAAGCCAAAGAAGGTTGTAATTGTCTTAATAAGTTCATTATAATAAGTTTATGTCATAAAGTTTTGCATGAGTTTGCTTTGAGTGGGGAAAAACCTCCTCCCATAGTCAAGAATCAGAATCATTTTAATAGTCACAAAGATTTCTAACTCAAAAGTTGTTATTTTTTTTACGTAATTCTTCAAGGGATTCTATAATTTATCACTGAACTTCTAATACAGTGGTTTTCAAACTTTTTCCACCCTTTGTAGTCCTAGTATGTTAAACAGGTTGATGAGGGTTAAGCTTTATCAAATCACTTTTTTATTGATGTGACTGGATGTTATGTCTTCTTAATTTTATTTATTAGGGTTGTCAATCGATTAAAAATGTAATCATGATTAATCACATGATTGTCCATATAGTTAATCACAATTAATCACAAATTAATTGCACATTTTTTACCTGTTCACAATGACAAATATTGTCCAAAAACCCTCACAGGTACTGCATTTAGCATTAAAAATATGCTCCAATCATAACATGGCAAACTGCAGCCGAACAGGCAACAACAGCTGTCAGTGTGTCAGTGTGCTGACTTGACTATGACTTGCACCAAACTACATGTGATTATCATAAAGTGGGCATGTCTGTAAAGGGGAGACTCGTGGGTACCCATAGAACCCATTTTCATTCACATATCTGGAGGTCAGAGGTCAAGGGACTGAAAAAAAAATGGCCATGGCAGTTTTTCTTCTCCAAAATTTAGTGCAATTTTGGAGCGTTATTTATACTCCTTCACGACAAGCTAGTATGACATGGTTGGTAAAAATGGATTCCTTAGATTCTCTAGTTCATATTATGCCAGTATCTTCAAACTGAGCCTGCTACAACCTCCGAAAGATGGATTGCGTTAATGAAATTAGTGGCCCTAAAACAATTTTGCGTCAACTCTTTATTATCACGTTAACTTTGACAGCCCTATTATATAAATTATATATTTATATACTTGTAATTTATGGTGCTAGTAGATTGCTGCTAGACCTCCCTGTTACAGGTGCATGTGGGAGAGTTTAACCACAGTGAAATTGTTGTTTTTGAAAGGCTAAACACCAACAAATATGAGAGAGGTGGAAAGACTTTTGGACTGAGGCAATTACAGAGACTGACAGAGCACCATGTCACTTGTTCTGTGAGTGTTTGAGAGAGAAGGGGGGAAGAGAAGGTGGAAAGTAGGCTAATGTTTCTGAAAAAAAGAATGCCATTATTGCGCATCACATTTTTACCCGGTAACACGCGCCCCACCCATCACGGCCCACAGTTTAAGAACCATTGTTTCAGTATTACCTTGCAATAACCCCATAGTTTCACCTGTGAATATTCAAGGAAACCAAAGTTAATGTCCATCTTTAAAGCCATGTGATGTTTCGGACCTGAAAGAAGAAGAAAGAGTACTGCATCTCTGCAAGAGTGGTAGCGCTACAGGAGGAGGGATATAAACGGAGGAACAGGTCAATGGAGAAACAGCCACAAGTGAGTTGATTAAATGAGAAGCTGCTGAAAACATCCAATATAATGTAAACATAAATATTTGCCTTTATGTCACGAGATGTAATCTTGGTCTCTGAAGGCATAGCTCCCATGGCCTTGGCATTCTAACTGTATGGGAAAATGCCATTAATGAACCTTGATGAAGATACAATCAGTGGAATGGATAACATACTTTTACAGACGTTATGATATCATGTCTGATTTCCAAAAAAATCCACCCCCACTGTCACAGGATGTACAATCTGGACAAGAACTGAATGATGTACTACTTTTTGCTTCTTCTTGTGACAGTTTCAACTCTGCCTTTCGAAACCAGGCCAGGAGTTTTACTTCATCGTGTACATGCAAGAGCATGTCCAACATTTCTAAGAAAGAAAAACGTTTTGTGTGTTCATTTCAACAAGTGTAATGCGTGTTTTGGCAAGCAGAGCGACTCTGAACAATCATGTCACTGACACAAAACAAAGTCTTTAAACCATAAGGGCTCTGTACAGGGCTTTCATGCTTGCCTTCTGTCAGCCTTACACTAACACTGAAGCTTGCTAGTATGCTGGTACCTTCATTCAACGTGACAATCTAAATACACTCAGACAATATTTACAAAAGCCTTATCTACTAGACTTTTCTTCCAACACTCATTACAGTGGCAGTTTGGGGCTTTGAGTCTTCTGCACTCACGTTTCAAGTTTATAAAAATGCCTCTATAGAAATGTGGCTGACACTGAACATTGTTCAGGTGTAGCTTTAGTCTTGTATAGTTGAATTCACCCTACACATGTGGATGGACACGTAGGGCCCTATCTTACACTCAGCTCAACTGTCATTGCTCGTTTCAGACCGACGCAGTTGTCATTTTCACGCCCAGCGTCCATTTTTGTAAGTAGCAAATGTACTTGCGCCCATCTGTGTGCCCATGGGCGTGTTGGTCTTTAAATGAGGTGTGGTCAGGCGCTTTGTTGGTGCATTGCTATCTTGAGGCAGCAGAAAGCGGTTGCACCATTGGCCAACAAAAACCTGGTCTAAAGTCTGACGCAGTATTTTTCCTGCTATTTAAAGGGTGCATCATTCAGATAGTAAGATGCGTCTACACAGGCGGGTTCGCAACACGTGTTCACTCTGCTTGTTACACACAGAGACGCAGCAGCTCTCCTCCTCCTCAGTTAAATACAGTGTGGGCGCTAGAACAATGTTTTGGAAAACACTAAATTCATGCGGTAGGGGACAATTCATAATATAATGGAACATAATGAAGTAAGGTTCTCAGGCATTCTGTATTGCTCAACCTGCAGCGTGACCGCCATGACCAGAGAGATCACGGAGCACTGTGGCGTCTCCTCTCATCATCCCTCTGTGTGTACGAGTGTAGACGTAGCCCCCCTAAACGCCGGTGTTTTGAGGCTGATGGATCCGAGCGTTACGCACCACCTCTCTGTCCATAATGCATGTCCGGAGTATTCTGCTCAGCCAGTCCCTCCATGGGTTGCATCGAAAAGCAATACAGTTTTTATTATTTGTCAACACATGTCTGTCATATTTAGCCTAGTGCTTATTATCATATAATGAATTAACTAACCCTAAATGCACTTGCGCCATGCACTTTAGACCATGCACTATAGATCATTAAAACAGAGACCTTGGAGTACCTTTCTATAAAAACCTAAGAAGGAAACACATGAGAACATTCACAGCATTGTTCCCAGAATCACTAGGCAGGGAGGTCTGTATAAACCCCCATCCACTTCAACAGGTTTTAAGGTGAAGGGCCAAAGACACAAGTTAGTGTGACTTCAGAGCTGCTGACAGGAAGTTGGCCCGACAGGATGGTCCCCTTCAGGAGTCACAGTCCAAATCTGAGGATGGTCCAGAGCTCAGCTTAACAAGCTGTAGCTTGCCAATAGACCGTGTCTGCTTTTGAGGAGGAGATAGTCTCAGGGAGCACATTTCAAGGTCGAGATCAATGGGATAATCTCTCAGCTCAGTTTATTCAGAATGACTCCAATAACATCAGTGCAGATCTCCAATAAATGTGTCATTCCTGCACATAAGAGAAGTAAACATTTCACCAAAGCCATGAGGCCAACCATCAGTAAAACAACCGCTATTATTTACCATAAACTCGTTGCAATGGAAAAGCTATTATGACCCACTTAATGTACTGCATGTGTGCACTGCATCTCAAAACTAATATTGCTGAATAATCCCAAATCTTGAAATTGCAAACGCAATAATAGAATGAGCGAGGACTTCCATGTCTTAAAATTGGAGCAGGCAGTCCCTAGTTTTTAATAACTTTGGGGCAAAAAGTTAACACTAATGGAAGGCAATTGAAATGGGGCCTGCCTAAGCCCCCTTTAGTGGAATTTGGCAGAGAAAGAGAACTTAATTTTGTTCTTGGCGGAAGCTGTGACGGGGGTGTTAACCTTTTGGCACACGAATCAAAAAAAATAGACTCACATCATAATGAGAAGTTGATTAGATTATAAAATTGTTGGTCTGTGTAAAAACGCGGAGACACACCAAGAGCTCTTTGGTAAGCTTCTAATAAGTCTTATTACCTAAATGTTTGTGGTTTTCACACAGATGTTTTGCATGGTTCTAGGAACATAGCATGCGTCGCAATGCTTGCAGCGTTTCCTCGATTTCACATGTGAAATGGGAAGAATAAATGAAAAGCAGCATGTAGGAGAGCGTATAGAGAGTTTGAGGAAGATTTATTGATCTTACTCTGGGGTTTCACAAGAGGTGGTCTCAGCTTTGTTACCGATGACTGGGTCAGCCAGATCTGGAGGTGATCTGGCTGACGTTGCGATCGGATCTCAGCCAGATATAAACGTAATCTCTACGGCCCTCCTGCAAAAGCTTAAACAAGTATTAGTAGCGAACAAGTCTCCCTTTGAAAAAAAATATTTAAAAATGAATGACATTGCTTCCAACAATGCGAGCAGAGTGGAAATAACAACAAAGTTTATTAGTACCAGGCATAAAAGCAAAACCCCCAAAACCAACAACTGCTGTTTTTACTAATTCAGCATCAAAGTATATTAGAGTTAGAGTGGAGGAGGTTTATATGAGCAGGGAAGGAAGTTATTATTTAGCGTGCACAAACTGATATGGGGCTTTAGGGTGCTTTCACAGCTGAAGTTGGGTTTATTTGGTCTGGACCAAAATGTTACATTGTTACAATTTAGTTCTGGTCCGATTCCTGCTCACACTGCCTTTTTACAAACAAACCAGAGGAGTAAACATGAAGTTCTACAGACTGACAGGAAAGTCACTGATTATCATCCTGCATCATCAGGACCCATATGGGGAAATGAATGCAGCACTTGCACTAATGCTTCTGAAGTGTATATTTATGTTATCTTGTGTCATAATGAGGTCATGAAGAAATAACCGATAAGCATTATTTGTATTATAAGACTGCAAATCGACCGCATGTTATGAATAACGACTAACAGGTAGAGGTGAGTTGGGGCTTGTTATTGTGGGATCACTGTCACACACTTTAACGGACTTAAAGCGAGGGTAGGCAGAATGGTTTTTGCATCAAAATTTCATAATAACCTTTCAGCATATTGTAATTCAAGTGCTCTGAGAGAAAACTAGACTTCTGCACCTCCTCTTGGCTCAGTTTTCAGTCTTTAATAAAATCTAGCCCATGGTGGAAGACTTTGGCCAATCACAGGTCATTTCAGAGAGAGAACATTCCTATTGGCTGTTCATTCAATGGAGGCAGCTGTCAATCACTCACGAACTCCGATCAAAAGGTCAAACTAGGCAGCGCTGATCAAATATCAATCAATATTCTGCTACCGTAATGCTTATTTCTCACCTCAAATGTGTTCAGAATCATCTTGTAGTGTACTGTTTGGCTGTAAAATGAGAAAGTTTGCTCCGGCTGGTGGGCGGGGCTTGGTATTTCCTCTGCTTATCTCAACATGGCTGCCAGATCACAAACTTGGTCATTTTACAGCTAAACAGTACACTACAAGATGATTCTGAAAACATTTTAAACAAGAAATAGGCATTACAATAACAAAATATCGATTCATATTTGACTGCGTAGTTTGACCGTTTGATCGGAGTTGGTGAGTGATTGACAGCTGCCCAGAGACGACAAGGCTCCAGCTCGGCTCTGATTGGTTGTTTTCCTCTGGTCTGTGAAATCTTGCAGATGATTTTCAGATTACCTGTCTCGTGCACTACTGTCAGGATATAGTTACCTTTTTTTAAAAAATAACTTTTTTTAATCATATTTGTTCTAATCTTGCCCACTGCTGCTTTAATGAACTGACAAAGTACACAGAGTCGGATACAAGCACAGCAGTTTTAACAGCTTTTGACCTCAGGGAAAATACCTGCACTGATTTGCATATGTATTAACATAGTTACCAAATTACTTGAATATGCAGTACATGGCCTTATACACATCAATAATAAGATTACTTCCTGAACAGATTTCCCGATCAGCTGATGGAATTATCAGTAGTTTAGTAGTTAAAATTGTGCTAAAATCACATATCTGCTATCATATAATCCTGTGGTTGGTTCGTTTGCTTTCACACCACAAACGAACCGCACCAGAGTCCGCCTGGAAGCGGGCCGAGACCCACATTTTCAAGCGGTCTTGCTTTGGCTGTTTGGTCCGCACCAGGGTTTGATTGACCGCTTTCACACCAGCCCAAATGAACCGTAGGCTACTAACCGCAGACCTGACTTCGTTTTAGAAGATCCCAACAGGTTCCGTGTGAAAGCACCCTATAATGTATCTTCATGTCTTGTGTTGTTTTTGTATTGTGTGTTTTGTGGCAGATGGATTCCCATGCACAGAGGTCAGATCTCTTTGTGTATTCAATTTCATAAACAGACCATTTTCTTCATTGTCCTGTTGTCTTCCCTTTATTGCTTAACCAATTACACATTATCTCCCAGACACTTTGACCTCAGTTCAGTTCACAAGGACACAGCAGTCAACAGTGATTCTAAATTTTTCACAAAAAATGACCTTGCCGTATCACTGTGCTTTGTGGTAGACCCCGCTGATGTCATCCAGTTGTCTTTGGCCCCTTGCATCAGAGCCATATGACGCTCCCATGTTCCCCCCTGCTGCGTGCGGGGTCTGGTTGTGGTCTGTGTATATACACCAGTGATTTGTGGTCACAAGGATACTTCTGTAAACATTCCAGCTTTAGGGAAACTGCTGCTTTCCATTTTAAGGCATCTGTCTGTTTGGGTATGCCGAAATGCAGAATTTTAAGTGGCTGATTTAGCAGCTTCTGATGCCAAACGTCAAGGTTTTGGGGGCTTCAAATTATCACTTCTTGCTCACAGGAAGTGATAATTTGTTCATCCATTAATTCATCCGACTGTCCGAGGAGACAGCAGGAGGAGTTAATCCCCCTTGTACACTGCACAGTAAACGACGCTCGACGAAGCTGAAATTTGGTCCAACTGCAAATTGAGTTGTACGGCTCAAAATTCGGGCCAGAAATAGTATAGTGTATGCCCAGCTTAAGCCAACCAGAAGCAGAGTAGGGTGGGTCATGCCGTCGCCATGGTAGGAAAAAGAATATCGCGACCAGGAAGGTTCGATGACGATGTCATTTTTGTTCGTTGCACAGAGAGTTTAAGCAAAAAGAAACCTAAAAGATTCTAAACCTAAAAGAAAGGCTGACCTGGAGCACAGACACTTTCAAGAGAGATGGACAACTGACAACTATTTTTCTAGTTTCAACTAGTTTAATGTGACTGCTTTCTTGAGCAGTTTCCAATATACAAGAATACAATCTCAAGTAATTGAATGCTACTAAACATGAGGACGGATAGCCAACTTTAGTACAAGGGGGAAGGAAAAATAAAGAAAAGAGAATATATTGTTTTTAAGTGTTCACTCAGTTGCTTGCCTTTGTAAAACCAGGTAGCTGTAGGTGATTTGCACATTAAACAGTTTTAACCTGGATGAAATGACAGGTTCAATAATTTTAACTAAACTGTTTAAATTCTTTTAACTAGTTTAAACTAACTAACTAGTCGATGCAACTATTAACTACAGTCTGTACACATATTTTTCCTTTCGGGAGAAAAAGTAGGTATTGTACATTGTTTCTGAGGCTTTTTTTATTTCTATTCAGACAAACAAGTTGACACATTCAAGAGCAAAAACATGCAAAGGCCTAACCACACACGTGCACTAACTGTGAAATTAAAACAAATGGCTCATTTACAAAGTACTAAAAGGTACACTTTCACAGTCTCTCATGCAAAGTAGCCACGTGAATTAAAATGGAGTTGGCACGGCTGTTGCCTTCTTACGAGAAAGTCAACAAACTCAAGAGTTCTGGTTTAAATCTCAGGGCTGGCAGGGCACACAGTTGCCTCCTCCTCCTCCTCCTCCCAGACTGCATGTTCACTGCTCGCCTCATGAAGTTTGGTCATGGCGCTTGTTTTCTTAGTGCTCCAAACCTCCAATGGTACTGGCACAGTGCACTCGCTGTGCCCCCGTGCTGCTGTTACCCCCTCCCCTGGCCTGTCCTCTTCTTACTCGACCTGTTTTGCCAGAGGTGTCTTTCTTCATTAAGAGCGAATTCCCTCAGAAACAGTCACACACACACAGCTGGCGTCTCCCACCTCCTGTGAACCCCTCACTGCACGTTAGCGTACAGCGCTTGTGTCCGCTGTTCGACTGTCCCTTTGCCAATCTACAATGTGGCTGGCTGCGCAGTGGTGAGCTGTGAGGCGGACCACGCCTGTGCAGCCTGATTTACACTCCTTTCTTCCTGGGCAGCCACTATAGACAGCAGCCAGCTCCTGGAGGGACCAACGGCGGCTTCAGCTAAGGGGCCAAGCCCGGGGCCCATTTGGTTTTGGTTTCCTTTCGCCTGCCACTGTGCCACACCTAGCATGAGTTGGGCTAAATGAGAGCAGTGTGTAGATTCAAAGATTGGGCTTAAACTGAAACCAATAAAAGGCGAGGCTGTACAAACGGCTCCGCAGCCACTCGCAGGTCATATGTCTGTCTGTCTGTCAATTTATTCATGTTCTACCCGACCCGCCCTGTCTCTAACTCGTTTATGCATAAATTCTTTGTGCACGCTATCGCGCTCAGGCACTGAGAGTCAGGGGCCATGGTTCATGGGCGGACGCTTTAGCTTTCATTCCTTTCTCCCGTTTTTACCTCTCCACTATATGCAGAAACATGTGCACACTGAACATTCCTTCCAGTGTACCTCCACTCTTCCATCCCTGTGTTCCCTGAGAGTGCAGAAGAGAGCTGCTTATAAACTGTGTTCAACTATTGTTTGAGCTTTTTTCCAGAGTATAAATGACACTGCTATAGTCTGCATTTGTAAAAAGGGATATTTCTGCTATATGAAAAGATAGTAATGAAGAGAAGCCATGTTTGACAAGAGCTGAATTCAGCTGAAGTGAAAAAGTCTGTTTTTTTGCTTACACTCAAACAGAAGATATTCAGTCAAAGATAAGGATATAAGTGTATAATGTACAATAGGTCACATATACACTAGGGCTGTCGATTAAAATATTTAATCACCATTACTCACATGATTGTCCATAGTTAATTGTGATTAATCGCACATTTTTTATCTGTTCAAAATGTACCTTAAAGGGAGATTTGTCAAGTATTTAATACTCTTATCAACACGGGAGTGGGCAAATATGCTGCTTTATGCACATATATGTATATATTTATTATTCAAAATCAATTAACAATACATAACAATGACAAATATTGTCCAGAAACCCTCACATGTACTGCATTTAGCATAAAGAAATATGTTCAAATCATAACATGTCAAACTGCAATCCAACAGGCAACAACAGCTGTCAGTGTGTCAGTGTGCTGACTTGACTATCACTTGCCCTAAACTGCATGTGACTATCATAAAGTGGGCATGTCTGTAAAGGGGAGACTCGTGGGTACCCATAGAACCCATTTTCATTCACATATCTGGAGGTCAGAGGTCAAGGGACCCCTTTGAAAATGGCCATGACAGTTTTTCCGCACCAAAATTTAGCGTAAGTTTGGGGCGTTATTTAGGCTCTTTCGCAACAAGTTAGTATGAAATATATTCATATATCTGACATATATTTGATGATACTTATCTTCATTCTAGCTTTAAAATTGAGCCCGCTACAACCTCCGAAAGATCGATTGCGTTAATGCATTAAAGAAATTAGTGGCGTTAAAACTAATTTGCGTTAATGCGTTATTATCGCGTTAACTTTGACGGCCCTAATATACACATATAGTACAATTTCACAAAGCCCACGATAACATCTTCAAATTACTTGTCCATTGCTTCCTCACAATGGAGAAGCTGGAAACAGCAAATATTTGATATTTTGGCAGCGACTGATTTATCACTTATCAAAATTACTGCTGATTAATTTTCTGTCATTCCCCTGTTCTATGAATTGACTATTTCTTTCAGCCTTACATATAAGCTGACTGCACATATGCACACTTACGGGGCAGTATACTGCATACTGCGTTGGTCAATAGTATGTCGTAGGTGGTTTCGAATACAGCCTTAGTCTGGAGCCTTGTGGGGAATGTATAAAAAAGGACTACATCGCTTACATGCCTCCTTGGATGTGGACGTAAACACACAAATAAAGCTGAAAGTCAGTATTCTAAACTTGTGTTATTGGAGCACTTTTCATGAACAATTCAGAGGAAGCAAGAGCATGTCTGTTGCAATCTCTTCAAATCATCATGTTAATCACAGTAATGAAAGATGTGTTATGCAGAGGTTATCGAGTTACATCCTACCATTCTAATTGCAACAGCTGGAGACAGTACAAGTCCTATTAGGTCTGCCCTCTGGCATCGCAGAAAGAAGAGTTTCAAGAGGGGTGAGTTTCATTATGTATTCCTAGAACTGCTTGGTGTTTTTTAAGCCCCACGGCTGAAACTCCCACACCCAGTAATAATCCCTTCCATCTCTCTCATTTAGCATGTTGATTCTTTCTGCTGATTGATGCTATCAACCACTGTGCCGCTGCTGACGTACAGATTGTTCTTTGAGTGGTTTGATAGTTTTACTTCCACGTCATCAAACCAATTTGAGTAAAATGCACACGTCTGACAACCTGTCACATGGGTGGTTCTCCAACAAAGCCGATCACTTTGAGCACATTAAAACTGAAACACTTCAGTAGACACTTGTTTGGACCAATCAGACTGCAAGTAGGACAATGTTCTAGTTCTTTCCAGAGAGAGCACGTGTGTGTCTGTGTACATGGACAGACACACACTTGTAATGTTCAAATACACTTGTAAGTACTTGTATAATGCACATGTACGGATATCTGTCAGAGCATGCTTCTATGTGACTGCCTGACAGATGGGTTGAAGCTGGCCCAAACTTTTTCCAAGTAGTATACTCATTATGGCTGTAGATGGTCAAGCAAGGTGGTGGAGGTACATTAATCGCTGTATGATTGTTCGGCCGATGGGACTCACAATGACATTGGGAATGAATTACCCTTGGTGTATGAAGAGAATAAAGAAAAATCAAGAATATGGCTCCTAAAGTCATCATCTACGCCAGGCATAAGCCTGTGGGGAGATCATGCGTTCGGTTGTGTGTGTGCGTATCTGTCTGTCCATGCAGTGATTCACAGTTTTAGAAAAAAATATATGAATTGACTGTTTTAAAACATCACTGACTCCTCGCTCCTCTTAACCAGCCGGTAGGGGCCGCAAGTGATCAACAACTGCTTCAGTAGCAAAAGGCATTTTCGGCAATCCACTAGGCTGAAAACAAGCCTTACCCAGTCTGTTGCAGGCCACATTTTGGCCGTTGTCGTGGCTGAAAAAATTATCTATAGGAAGGTTTGGTCTCATTTTGAATCGGAGCATCTGAAGTTTAATCCCACAGCTGATGTATTATGATTTACTAAAGTTAGGCACGATATGAGATGAATATCCCAGGTTTTGTTATCTTCAACACCATCTTGACCCGTCACTAAGCCCAGCCCCTTTGTTGTTCACAATAGGGTCTACAAGGATATATCCAGGATGGCAAACTGTCTCAGCTGCGAAAACAAGTTTAAAAGATATAGATAGGGTATGTTTTTATTCACTGTTACAATCATTAAAAAGCAAAAGCAGTATGTGTATACATTCAGTAGTAGCTAGCGTAGCATAGAGGTGCTAATGTTAATGATGTGCTGTACACTGCTAATGTTAGCCTCTTAAGTTTTTACATAGAAACGTAACATTTTAGAAATGTTTGTCTCCTTTCAACCTCTCTGGGTAACAAGTATCACCATTACACATGCCCTTAGCACAACGTTTAACCATGAGTAGCTCAAAATCCACAAAACCTGCCTGAAAATAAAAAAACGATGCATGAAAGTCTATGGATCCCATTGGCTTTTTGTCGAGGGAACCGGGGCGATTCTAACTTCCTGGTTGGCCGACAAAAATACGTCACCTCTGGAGTGCATTTTTCTAGTTTAAATTCAAACTCAACATAGTCAATATCAATTTCTAAGCTATTATGTTTTCACGCCTGTTTTCTCTGTGCTACACCTCAAGACAAAACCAAAAGGTACAGTTCTGTGGAAGTAAAAATAGTCTTTTTTTAGAGCATGGTAATTTGTATCTGACAAGACATTTAACCACTTTCCACAGTTCAAGAAGTGCTAAATCTTCTATAAAGAAAAAAGAGAGAAAGAGAGGGTGTGTGAGAAGAGGGAGTGGAAATCAGAGAAAGTATTTACAGTACAGTGTGCTAATGATTCATAAGTGACACGGTGAAACTGCCTTGTTTGATGTGGGCAGGATTATGAGAGAGTGTGTTTTATGTATGTTTTTCTATATGTGGTGTGTATGTCATGCCATTTGTGTCTGCTGTCTGATTTCTCCATACTGACCCATATATTATCACGTGTTTAATCTTGAACACCTGTGTCAGGTTTGTTCGTGTGTGTGTGTGTGCATGAATTGTGTCTGCTGCTGCCGTGAGTGTGTGCGTGTGTGTCAGCTCCTCTGTGAACCTCAAGTAAGAGTAAGTAGTGTAGTGACATGATTGCTTTCAGTGGGATTGGGAGTTAATCTGTAGTCTGACAGCTTCTATCATCCCCTGGTTGTCATGACAATGGCACATCTGATACAGAGAGCTCTGCTGCTCTAGCTTGGACCTATTTATGAACTGTGTGCATGTTTGCTTATGCAAATGTTTTTCTTTAAGACCTAACCATAAAGTTTGGTGGTATCCATGGAAAAAAGAAGTTCAGTTGTTGCTTAAGATAAGTTCATCTTGCGTAACTTCTTACATAAATCCTTGCTCATTTCAAACGGAGGAATACAAGTGCCACCTAACACCATAGACAGTGGACTTCTGATTTTTTGAGTCAGCAAAAAGCAGTTCTATTAAAAGCTCTCGCTCAGTGACCCTTTGTGAAGCCAAAGCCTTGGCAGCGTGCCTAACACACACACACACAACATAGAAGGGAAAGTACTTGTCTTAAGGAGGAAAGCACAACACAGAAGGTATGTTGTGCTTGAGTGCCATGCCACTGGAACAGAGGAGTTTGATTCTAAAAATACCTGCCTCCCACCACACTCGCACTCCCCAACACGCAAGAGCCTTTGCACTGGAAGACCTAACAGCTTGATGGCAATTACTGCAAAATTGCTCTTATTTTCTCTAAGTCTTCATAATTTCCAGTCAACTTGTAATTCATCAGTTTGTGTGTGTTTGCATCAAGTGAGCCGGCGGAGGAAATGGGTAACGCCCCGCTGCTATTTAAAGCCTCAGCCAGTCCAGGTATAGGTTCTGAAACTTCACTTACTCGACCGTGCCAAACATTTACCAAAAGTCTCTGCCTGACACCTGTGACCAAGTCATGCGAAAGCAATTAGTGAAAACCAAACACAGACATTTCATGTGTAAGTGAGGCCACCCAAACTCATCAGTTATACAGGACTAAGCAGTAAAACCATTACAAGACGATTAAAATTCACTCAAAGTAAATGCAGTTTTTTTTTTTTTAACCTTGCTTCCCTTAGTGAGCGTGTAGGAGTAGACATCAAAAAGCCTGCATGTGTGTGCCCAGTGTTCACAGACCATATGGCTCTAATGGTCATCAAGTGTGGCTGAGGCTCCGGTGGATACATGTCAACTATGTAACACACATGCCATAATTGTCACATCTCACATTGTCCTTTCTAGCAAGCACTGAAATGGATGCGTGTGACAGTGGTTTGACCCCATCCAGGTGGTTTGCATTTGGAGGCGAATCTATTTATAGGCCATTTAAATACGAGCCAGGTGTTGTCAAAAAGCCCGGGCAAAGCTGGCTCGCTCTCTAGTGTCATGAGCAGCATATACTTAAAATACACAAGCGAGCCATGGGCAGCCACGCAACCTGGGGAAAAAAAAAAACTTGTATTAAGAGTTCGGGAAGCCAATGTGAACTGGAGTCAGGCTAACTGAGCTAAGCTACCCACCAAATTGTGAAAATCTTAATTAAAAAAAAAAGAAGCTAAAAGCTGCAGTGGGTAGAATCGGAGCAAATATGATCAAAAAAGTTATTTTCATAAAATGGTCACTTTATCCTGGCAGTAGTGCATGAGACAGGTAATTCTTAAATAAATCATGTGCTTCTGTGTCCTCCGGTGTCCTCCGGTGCTCCTAATGCCTTGAGTTTGCCATGTCATGATATGAGTATATTTATATGCTAAGTGCAGTCCCTGTGAGGGTTTCTGGACTATATGTGGTGTTGTTTTGTGCTGTCAATTGATTTCCAATAATACATATATACATACATTTGCATAAAGCAAGCATATCTGTCCATTCCCATGTTGATAAGAGTATTAAATACATGACTAATCTCCCTTTAAGGTACATTTTAAACAGATACAAAATGTGTGATTGATTAGCGATTAATCGTGATTAACTATGGACAGTCATGTGATTATTCTTGATTAAATATTTAAATTGATTGACAGCCCTAGTTTAGAGGACGGGAGATGGGGAGACAGCCAGCCCCAGCTGTGCCTGTTGGAGGGCTCTTTCAGTGCCACTAGCCAGCGCTGCATTAACCTTTCTGATCTCTGATTCAGCAACAGCTTATGAAATGGACTGTTTTGTCCTTGGTTTTAACAATGCAAAAATCATCTTTACATCCAGTAACAATACAATAGTGTCCCCCCCCCCTTTTGTTTTCTTCTGTCCTGTGTCTCCTCAGTCTCCATCTTTCACGGTCTCTACCGTTGTATCTGTGTAACTCAGCCGAGCCGATCACGTGACAGGCTAGAGTACTGCAACGTGGCGGCGCTTCTTTTTTTGTTTAAATGCTTACATTTGTCATGTTTGTTGTACATTAGAATCGTTGATTAGAGTGGAAATCCATTTAGTAAGTCAGCTTAACTTGGTTAACTGCTTCATGTCCACTTCAAGGCGGGCCATATGGTGCACACTGATTATAGACTACATATTTAGGGATAAAAAGTCTTACAAAAACACTCACATCAAGCTGTTTCTATATTGTATATTCTGTCTTGTCTTCATCTGTTCAAAATTACATACTTGTGACCGACAAGGGTACACATAACAAAAACTGGCTTCATATGTATTTTCTGTCGTTCAGAAATGTCCACATACTGAGAGAAGAAGAAAAAAAACGTATTATTGTTCCAGGTAAAACTTGCCAAATTCAAACTTTAGCAGACATACTCTAAACAGACTTAGAGAACTGGCTACCTTTGATCCAAGGAAATAAAGGCAATGCCTTGCTGACCACAGATGCCATCCAGTGTGCTGTCCTCTGGTTACAATCTTTCACAACTCTTCATGGCTGCCAACCCACAGGGCTCTGCCTACTTCCATTCTCCACTCCATCACTTTAAATCTGATCCTTTGAGTCTTTATTCAAAACACGTATTGGTCAGTAGTCTGGGTTTTGGTCCACCACAATCAAACACAATCCCTCTCCTGCTGGTGTTTTGCCCCAGTGGCACACAGGAACAGGAAAAGCGGGACAAAATGTCAAAAATGAAATGTAGAAAAGACGCATAAGTAGCCACTTTTGAAGATTTTCAGTTCAGTTCCTCAAGAACATATCTTAGAGTTGGACTTACTGCACATACAACATTCTCTGTGTTGTTTTCTTTTACAAACCACATGTCTGATCCCTATCCATGATGGCAGAAAATCCATTCCATGTTTTCACAGTGCTAGGGTTAGATATCTATTTAAAATTCTTAGGAATGTCCTGTACTGGCAAACTATGATTTGGAAAGCAGCAGAACTTTGGATTTTTGTCAGTACTTTGGGGTAGTTCCCAGTGTCATAGCTTACTTTTAAACTTGAAACATTGTCAACAGTAGCCATGAATTATGGATTTAAAAAACTCAGCATTGACATGATCCACCTATTATCAACCTACTACACTTCAACGACCAGGCTGTGTACAAGCCCACAGGAATTTCCGTAGTGGCTAAATGGTGGAATTACAACTTCCGTGTCCGTCATTTGATGCCATTTACCCAAAAAGACTTTTCCCATAGACTTACATTGGGAAAGAGACGTCTGTAACTTGGCGGATAATTTTTTTTTTTTTAGGTAAATCAACTTCCCAGAACAGACACATAAATAACCCTTATTAAAATTATAAGGTCCTAAAAGCTGTACAGCTGAATGCACCACTGAGCAACTTTCATAGGAATGAACGAGGCCCCGCCTCCAACGCTGTATTCAGTTCTCTTTAGACATTTATGGCTGTGTATGCTTATACATCTAAACTGTTTCGAAAGTAATACAATTATGGAATAACGACACTGCCTACTCACTGAAAAAGGCATATGCAGCCACATAAAGTTCTTGACTACAGCTCTATTCGCACACGAGACAAAGAGTATAGAAGCAAAGAGGCGAAACTCTGGTACTTTTTTGACAATAGCTCCTAGATGACGCTGCGGTAGCGCTGCAACGGTTGTGACGTCATCCTTGCTAGCGAGTGCCAACAGTGTGCAACCATAGCTAATGTTCAGTTAGAAATGGAGTCTGCTAACGCCAACAAATGACCAGCCCTCACCACAACTCAGACTTCAACACAAACATCATGGAAGCACAAAAAAAAAAACAGCATTATATTTAGTAGGGAAGCCCGTCTTGCAAAACAGGAATGTGACTGACGACAAATTAACGACTTTGATTCATGGAGGGACCTTCGTTTGGTTTTGGGTATCAAAACGGACCCCAAGCTGGCAAAACTCCTATTGGACAGGTAAGCTAACATTACTGCCAAGCATGTGAAATATAGAGTGATATTGTGGTTTTAGTTGGCTAATGTTACAATCACGTTCTGTCTCGTTCGTGTCGCCTCATTGTTTTGACTGATGCTCGCTTCGTTGACAAGAAGCAATTTCTGATTCCTACGTATAGCCCCTTTAATCATTATAGTATAATTCGTGATTCTCAAGTACCATACTGTACATGCACAAGCAAGATATCCATCAGTTGCTTAAATGCTACAGGCAGTATATACAGTACAGTATATACCTCTCATTCTGGAATGAAACCCTTCATCCTGTAATACCAACCTGGAACTTATACAGAATAGGAAACTTTAACGTGAGTACATTCCATCCTGCCATGTGCAGTTTAATTTGCTGTTGACATGCGTGCTATTGCATCTATCAACACAGATATTCATCAGGTCTGTTTATACATTTTGGGTGGTGCAAGCAGCAGACGAGGAAATGGTAAGAATTCTGTTCATTTAACAGTATTTTTCACCTCAAAGCATTCTCTGTCAGTGCCCCAGTCAGCTCTGATTTCATTGGTTTGGCCGCGCCGGGTTCAGCTCCGCTGCGTTTAAGGCGTGCTGGTCTTACGTCTGTGGCATCTGTTGAGGAATGTGATGAATGCTGTCTGTACCATTCTGACAGCGCTATACTTGCATGATTTGCACCCAGACAATCTGCTCCACCCTGATGCTTGGGATTATGGCTGATGTTTGGATTTAAATGTTTGAAGTACAAGCAGCGGAAAAACTACTTTACAAAGTAAATTTCAGACAAAAACATAACAAGTAGAAATGTACCTGGCTTGAAAAAGACTTTACTGGAGCACCAACCACAAGACATATCTGTGGATGAGTGATGCGAACCTTTTTTACACAATAAGTCAACCATGCAACTGCTATTACAGGTGCATCACATACACAAGTTTCCGAGCCAAGCTATGTATACGGTTGACAAGAGCAACAGACATGCATCATGAGGTGAGTGTCATGTTATCTGATGGAAAAATCTAGCTGTAATTCAAGCCTGAATGAATCTGCAACAGGACTGAAGGTGTTGCATCAGCATCTCTTGTGTCATGAACTGTACTTTTTTGTATTTCATTTGGCTAATTTTATGTTTCTATGACACAGTGTAATATACACTGAGAATGAACTGAGCCCTGCAGCCAGAAGCTGGACGAACCAACAAACCGAGTGCCAATCGATTTAGACGATGAAGTGACTCACCAGTTCTTAAATCTCATCAAAGCAAAGCACATCTTCTGTAACTGCATGACCCTTTCCTGTTAGAAACAAATATCAGTACTTTGATACTCACAAGCTACTCATCTGGCATCGATTACTCTAAAAAAAATATTGATAATACAATTATATAAAAACGTTTTCACTACTTTTGTATAAAGTTTGTGCCAAAACAGTCCTATTGCATTTGGCTGGCCCGTAAGAAACGTAGCATGGAGTCGTGCTACTTGTCACCTGCAGATAAAAATACAGCAAGATGCCTTATTTGTGACGATAAAGTGCCACACACAGCAACATGAGTCCCTCTTCAAACATATAATCATAGTATTTCTGTAAAATGCTGGACTACTTTTTTACACTCTGAGGCTCAAACATTTGTATTAAACTGTACTTATATTTTCTTTTGTAATAAATTTGTTATTAATGGCCGGTATGTGTCATGTGACTTACCTTTTTAGTGTAATAATGTTATTTGTTTTTCTAAAAATGACCATTATTTTGAAAAATCCAATTTAAGAAATTATCAGTATCGGTATCATTACAATTGTAACAAAAAGTATCAGTATTGTATCAAATTTTAAAAGTTTGGTATCGCCCATTCCTAGTGTTCAAAAGTTTTGGTTGACATGTATATAAAGGAAAGAACTGTCAGTCATTTATTGTCCATCTTCCTTAAAATGAAACCTGATCCAAGCAAAAGCATATTCGATCTTGCCAGGCCAATCACCGCCCTTTTGGAAAATGTCTCTTCTTCTAAAGGAATGAGGCACTGTAAATTTCCGCTGTTGGGTCAGCGACTTAAAGCACATGACCTTGAGGTCACAATTTGGGGAGGCTTAATCCCTATGACTAAGCCCTGCCCTCATAGTATTTCTGGTCGACAATTCCAATTCAATAAATTTGCCCACAATAAAAGCTATTGTGAGGAAATGAGTTGTGGAGGGAAACCGATGGCTGTGAAAAACACACAGTGCAGTCAATAATGAGAAGGCTACTCTTGTTTCTGGACTGTTGTATGTTCTGCGTGACTCGGTTTTATAATTAAAACAGGTGGGGAAAGAATAGTGTCAAAAGCAATAAAGCAATATAAAGCTGCAGAGAGCTGTTATGGGGTTTTGACATGCAACAATAACGCAAAAGACCTCCATGACATCTATTCAGACTATTTAATTAAGGAACCATGTCACCACTGGTTGTCACAAAATCGTGCTTATTAAGTTTGTGGAATGCACTTTAGAGTTCAACTACAGTACACTTGACTTGGTTGAAATAGACAGTGCTTTTCCTTTTTGAAGCAATTCTTACGATTTAATCATGTGAAAATGTGTTCACAGATGAGTTTGAAATAGGTATTCATGTCACCAAAATTAAAGGGGACATAACATGCTCATTTTCAGGTTCATACTTATACTATATATATATACTACTTATACTTCATATTTTGGGTTTTCTACCAGAACGTGTTTACATGACATATCTGACTGGCGCTATTTTAAGATGAGGGTTGTTCCTTTTTCCTTCATGGAGGCAAATAAATTAATTCCGTGTCATAAAATTTCCCACTGGACTTGTTGTTGTGATTGTTATGGAAGCTCATTTCTCCCAGTATAAAGGAAACAAAATAAGATGAAAACTTAGCTGTGATGAAAAAAAAAGATCCTGTAAGTCATTATAATGAAAAACTTTCTCAAAATAATGACTTACTATCTCAAAGACAAACAGTCAAAATAATGACTTAGTAATTCAAAATAATGAGAAGCTTTCTCAAAATAAGGACTTAATATGTCAAAATAATGATTTAGTGTGTCAAAATAATGACTTAGTATCTCAAAAAGTATGACTTAGAAATTAAAAATTTACTTAGTATTGCAACATGATGACTTAGTTTGTCAAACATAATGACATAGTATGTCAAAATAATGACTTGGTATGTAAAAATAATGACTTAGTATCTGAAAATAATGACTTAGTATCTGAAAATAATGACTTAGTATCTCAAAATAATGACTTAGTATCTCAAAATAACTACAAAATTACTTTGAGCTACTAAGTTTTTATTTTGAGATACTAAGTTATATGGAGATCTTTTTTTTCATCAAATTGGTGGAAATGGGTAGTAAATGTGTGACAGATCTCCATCTGCTAGCTAAAAAGCACTGTAGCTGATATAATTAGCAACACTGAAAAATGAGTAAGCCAGCTAATTTTATCGGTTATGAATTTGAATGACAATTTAATTACATTTGCTGTAATTTGTTTGGTTTAAGACCAGAACACCATTGTTTTCCCTTTTTTTCCAGAATCTTGATGGTTCACAATGTGACAGTGGCATAACTGTGAACACACACAGTTTACTATCTTTAATCAAAGAATGCATGCTTGCTTGTCTTTGGTAAACTTGACATGGCAGCAATATAGCTTCCTCAACAAGGGCACAAAACCCTCTTTCACTACACAATTTATCAACATTTAACCAAAATTGCTCTCCAGAAGGCACTATGTCACCTGTTGGTAATTGAGACAAATATATATGGAAACAATAGCTGCTGTAAAATGACAAAGACAATGATTTTTTTTTTATTATAGTGACAATGATAGTTTTTTAGAATACTGAGGGAGGTATGGATTCCCTTGGTTGCCTGAAGAAAATGCTACTGCCTTTCAAAGGGGTGCACGAGGGGGTTAAGGCTTGTTGTCCAGGGGGGCTTCTGCTTTTGGACCCTGCCCAGAACCAGCACTTTCCAGAAGGTGTGCAGGCTCAGTTTTAAGGGCAATACAAGAGTGGGAAAGGAACCATTTACTGCAGTAAAGGCATGGAAATATTTAAGTACAAGGCCAACTCCGCTCCATAAGGTGTCATAATTCAGAAAATATGAGGATCCATTTGACATTTATTTATTTTTTTACAAAATGGCAATTTATATCACTCAAACAACAATCTCAAACATTTAAACGGGGTGTGGACTAACAGGCAACAAAACCAACACTAACTAGTACAGGAAATACCCTTCAAGGTCCATAAACTTACTCAAGGAAAAAATAATAAACCTGGTTGGATCCCAGACGAGCCCCCCATTGGTTACAAGTTGGCTCCTAGTTGCAAAAAAAGAGGAAGGTCACGCAAACAAATCCTTGAAGGGTTTTACTTGGCCAAACTACGGATTGACATAAACATAAATAAAACATGGACATCAGTAATATCAGGAGTGTATGGTTGAGTGTATCATGAGGAGTGTGTGTAAAAGTCAGAATCAAAAACAGGTGGAGAGCTAAAGTGTCCATGGGGTGTGGCATGGTGAGAGAGCAGCCATCATTAATACAGGTGAGCCACGTCTCCTCTGACGACCCTGGCCTTCACTCCGCCTATAATCACTCTGGAACATAACCTGACATGAGTAAACAGATACACATACACATCAAACATAGGACAACCCCAGGTATTTCACAAGTTAGTATTTTAGTATAAATATTACTTGATTCAGGTTGAGTTTATTAGCTGCTCATCATAACAGCTTTACATACTTTATCATTAGGGCTGTCAATTTATTTAAATATTTACATTTCGCGATTTATCGCATGATTGTCCATGATTAATTGTGATTAATCGCACATTTGTTATCTGTTCAAAATGTACCTTAAAGGGAGATTTGTCAAGTATTTAATACTCTTACACTCTAAAAATGTACGAATATATTTCTTATTGGAATTCAATTAACAACACAAAACAATGACAAGTATTGTCCAGAAACCCTCACACGTACTGCATTTAGCATAAAAAATATGCTGAAATCATCACATGGCAAACTGCAGCCCAACAGGCAACAACAGCTGTCAGTGTGTCAGTGTGCTGACTTGACTATGACTTGCCCCAAACTGCATGTGATTATCATAAAGTGGGCATGTCTGTAAAGGGGAGACTCGTGGGTACCCATAGAACCCATTTTCATTCACATATCTTGAGGTCAGAGGTCAAGGGACCCTTTTGGAAATGGCTATGACAGTTTTTCCTCGCCAAAATTTAGCGTAACTTCGTAGTGTAAGCCTTCTTCCTGACAAGCTAGTATGACATGGTTGCTACCAATGGATTTTTTGTTTTCTAGTCCCATATGATACAGGTATCTTCACTTATAATTTAAAACTGATAGACTGACTGGCGTTAAAACAAATTTGCGTTTTTCGCATTATCGCATTCAATTTGACAGCCCTATTTATCATATAAGTATGTTATACAAGCCACACACACTGCATTATGTTGCATGCTATACTGTACATGTCACAGACAACACACAGACCTCAAATGTGTGTTTGGAGGACTTGGGAGCACCTGGCACAAACCTACAAGAACACAATGAAAACATTCACACTCATTCTCACTCACAGAAATGACTGGGAAATAGGAAAAGATAGCCTACCTGCTATCATAGTGTTTTTTTTTTTTTTCTCACTCACACACAGATTCTGAGGAGAGCAGTGACCAATACATTTAGGCAGTGTAATATCTAGCTCCCAGTGGAGTGTTTACAAAAGACAGGAAATTACATGAGTTTGGAGCTTGTGTGGGTTCCCACGCTGACTGGGTGGTAGTGACAACGGGAACGATGGGCCAATGGGAGCTCTGGAGCTCACGGGTTCGTAGGCCTTTAAAATCAATGAGTCCATCTTTATCCAAATTTACTGCAGGTAAATTTTCTTCTTTGACTACAATTGCTAATCTTTAGTTTCATGTTCATGGGGAACATTTCTGGCTCTGTTTTCAGCTGTTGCAAAATACAAGGTCTGGTTATGATTGGGCTAAAAGGGTTTTATCAGACTTCTATGATTCACTTCTGTATTTAGTGAGATCGCCTGTGTATTTCATCATTATTATTATTCTTAAGAGAATTGGAGCTGCACTGCCCTTCGTATTTTTTCTTTATTGGGGAAATCCATCCTGATCACATTTTGGGATCTCGTAGGCAAACCCATGATTTAGAACAAAAAGGTTTCCTCTGGACAACATGACAAATTAATGACGCGTCTGCAGTTACTTTCATCTCCATTGGCAGTGCTGTGAATATTTCATCCACTTGGGCAAGCCCTTGGACTACACTGGCAAGGCTAACTTATAGGACACTCTGCCTCTTTTTTTCAGTCAGTTCTGGTTGGCATCCACTACAGACAGCTTGGCCAGGGGCTTGAAAAGCCCGTCCAAAAGGCCCCTGCCATGTTTACTGTACTGCACAAGCCTCGGCACGGCACAACATGGGTGGCCCTGCTACGCAGTCGCCTTCAGTCTCAGTGAAATTGCGGCAGTATTATGGAAACACCGCACCCGTCTGGCTCAGGTTTTACCCAGCACATAACAAGTCAGTCCTTCTATCCTGCACATTAACTATATGGCTACCCTTCAGCGGAGGTTTGCTCATGTTCCTATACATGGCTGTTGATGTCTAAGCCAAGCAGAATGGAAAAAAGACAAGTGCTTCTGAAAAACAAGATAGTAAAAAATAGTTGTATGGTTTTGCTTTCCAAGTATGGTATCCTCACATGCCATGTAGTTAAAAGCCAAAACTGGAATTATAAGTAACTTTTATTATACATATGGATGAATAAACAAAAGCGTTGAATCTCTGCAGTTCAAGACTTTTATTAGGATGGATATCGTGAACGGCAATTGTCTGTTGGTGACTTCAGGGTAGAGGATTGTTATTTGAAACTGCAACTCATGAGCCGCTTACGCAAAGGTCAGACACCCAAGAAGAGACAATTATTGTGTAACTGTTCCTCAATTAAAGATGCTTGGCCTTTAGTGGCCTTAACAGCACCTCAACAAAACAATGTGTCCTATGGTCTTTGCTCGGTGTTCCTATCAGCATGCATTTTGCATGCGCGCCCGAGGAAGTGTTTGCATTATAAATGTGACATGCTAGCCTACACTGACGCACAGCATAGCATATGGTCCGCCTCCAGTCTGAACAGTGCTGCCGCATTCCAAGAGGACCACGGTCAAAGCATTTCTGCAAATAACCGGTCGTCCTTGTTGAACCCAGTGCACCACAGAGGTTGGACTTTTTTTTTTTTTTTTTACATCAGGTCAATTCAGGTTATTGAAAAGCTTTCTTGTGTATTACCCAAGCGGCAGCCAGTGGGTCTGAGAAGTGAAGCCAATGCAGAAGTGCCTTAAACTTGCATTGTTTCTAATATCCAGCTAGGGGCAACTCCTCTGGTAGCAAAAAGAAGTCTGATTGTATAGAAGTCTATGAGAAAATGAGCCTACTTCTCACTTGATTTATTACCTCAGTAAACATTGTAAAATCGATCACTAGTTTCAAGTCTTCTTCAGTACAGCATGATGCTCATTTGGTAAGTTATGGTCCCATTTAGAGTCAAATACACCATAAAGCAGGGGATGCTTGATTGAAAAGTTGCTACCATGGTGTTGTCTGGTCTGGGAGTTGTCCGTGTTTTCGTCTTAGAACTTTAACCCTTTCACAGTGAGTTTTCAGTTCACGAAAGTTAACTATAACTAGGGCTGTCAATCGATAGCATAATAAATATGCTCAAATCATACCATGGCAAACTCAAGCCCAATGGACAACAACAGCTATCAGTGTGTCAGTGTGCTGACTTCACTATGACTTGCCCCAAACTGCATGTGATTATCATGAAGTGGGCATGTCTGTAAAGGGAAATCTGGTGGGTACCCATAGAACCCATTTTCATTCACATATCTTGAGGTCAGAGGTCAAGGGACCCCTTTGAAAATGGCCATGTCAGTTTTTTCCTCAACAACAAGCTAGTATGACATGATTGGTACCAATGGATTCCTTAGATTTTTCTAGTTTGATATGATACCAGTATCTTCACTCTTTAAAACAGAGCCCGCTACAACCAAGTTTTGTTAATGCGTTTAAGAAATTAGTGGCGTTAAAATGAATTTGTGTTCAAGCGTTATTATCGTGTTAACTTTGACAGCCAAAATTATAACCTTTTTGGTTGCCTAAAAATCCCTTATTCAGCGTTCACCTGTACTTAGCTCCACTCTCTTGTGTCACTACTGATTGCAAAAAAACAAGATGGCAACGTCCAAAATGCCGAACTCAAGGCTTCAAAACGGCAGTCCACAAACCAATGGATGCCTTCACGGTGACTACGTCCACTTCTTGCGGTATATACAGTCTTTGGAATTATCACTCTAGCTTTTCTGGGATTCCATATAGCACCACACGAGTGGTTTCCAAAGCTAGGGTCCAGAGCTAAAGTGGGATAACTCAGCAGGGTCTCAGGCAAAATGAATCATTTAGTCTCACAGGTATTTAATTTCAATATCACAACACTTGGCTTACAATCACAGACAAACACACTCAAACATATGTATCCACACATGCGCTCACTCAAAAGAACAGTTTGGGATGGCCAGTGTTCCTTGCACCATTAACTATCCACGGGCCAGGATGACTCACCGGCGTTTCATTTGTTTTAAGTGTCCACTACAGCAGCGGATCCAAAGCCTTGCAAAATCTGACCAACTGCTGAGCTGCTCCCTCATCCGCTCTGCCCTGTTTTTACAAGGGCTCAAAACTTTCACTGACTTTGCACCCATCCTGTGACGGGTCACGGGTCGGTGTAATTCAGCGTGTGCGTTCAGATGGTAGTCGTTCAATTTTCCTCTCCCTTTCATGTGCTTTTTTTTTTTCTGTGCGGCACTTGCCGTTACTGCCGTTTTCCAAGATAACAACTGTCAAACAAGACTAATTATATTGGGAGGGGAGGGGGCGGGGGTGTCCACATACCGGTGGGGAGAAAGAACGACTGATGTGATTAATGGTACAGTAATGGAAAAGTAAGTTCCTACAGAGCCAAAAATGTTTAATGAATTGGAACTGAACAAGAAAGGGAAAGTGAGGTGGGAACGCTGAGAGAAAAATTGGGAAAACAAACGGAGGATGAAAGATGGGTTTTCAGAAGACGAAACAAAGAGAAAGGAGGACAGTAGTGAAATAGAGCAGTCAAATCAGACAAGAAAGTTGTTGTTATAAAGAGGCAGAAGAGGGGCTATTATAACTATGTCATTGATTATGTGGTGTATCAAAGATCTTTCAAAGGAATATCTCAGCATTTTAAATGTTGCTTATTGCCAATAGTTAGATGAGATTGATTCTACTTTCATGTCTGTACAGTAATATGTAGCTAGAGCCAGGAGACGGTTGGCTTAGCTTAGTACAAAGACAGGAAATGGGGGGGAAACAGTTAGCCTGGCTCGGTTTGAAGTCTCCTGGCTTAAACCAGTGATTCTCAAAGTGGGGTCCGGGGACCCCAAAGGGGTCTGTAGCACTCTGTCAGGGGGTCCCTGACCCCAAAATGTTTGACAACCTCTGGCTTGGACAACGTAACATTTTCACACTTAGGTTTTTGTATGTATTAAACAAACAAGCTACAACATGTTGATTAAAGGCCTCACGCACGTTACTGAGTGGAAGAAGTTCGATAAGTGAATGCAGATGTCACCGCTGGAGGATCTACCACAAGCATTTTAGCATTTAGCATGTTAGCCAAACCAAGAATGCACCTGTTGGTCACGCAACATTGTGGGAGTGTTTGATTTGGGTCACTTAAATCAGTGATTAACTAAGTCAGATGTAACCTTTTTTTAACCTATGCCAAGGGACAATAATGCTAACCTTAAAGGGATATTTTGGGTGTTTTGAATTGGGGTTGTATGATGTACTTATCATAGTAGATTAGTATTACTTACAAAAGATGATGGTCGGCACCCCCTGATGCTCAGCCAACAAAGGTAATCATATGACTTTAACTCATTACTTAGAAGGATGCTGCCCAACACAGGTCAATGTACACATCCTCACAAATGATAAATAGTGCATACAGACAGGGAAGAGGTTGCCCTGGCCTCTGGCACATCCTCTACTCCCCGGACGTTTTCCAAACCTGCATTTGTTGCCCTACTCCTCCTGTTCCACCACCCATAACATTTCCTGCTCCCCTCCCCCTTCACCAACTCCCTAAATTCTCCCAACCCATACGCCCCGTGCTCCCCCACATTCAACTTAACAGCGCCATATCTTGAACCTTTCAACCAGCACTTTCCTACACATTCCATAAAGCTTTCATATTTGTATCAGAAACATCCTCCGCACACACACACACACACCCTGATGCTTTGCACACCCATACATCCCTCAGGAATACCAGTTGTGATAAGTCAAATGTTGTCTTCTCATTTAACGTGTTGACTGGTTGCATCAGTCAAGGTGTCCTTGCTCAGATCTTAAATCTGTCACCGTATCTATCCACCCATGGGTGTGTACAGACATTTGATTGAGCAAGGCGTGATTAGTAAATCATTTAACACTCTTGGAAAGGATGCTTTCACCTAAGCCACTTATAAAACCATTTCTAAGTAGAGCATAAAGCTAAATAACTGGGAAAGTGCAGCTAAACAAATCAGCTTATTGTAGATCATGAATGGTGAATACGGTGGGACAAGGTTATTGATTCCCACTTGATTTAAAGCTTCAAGGACAAGGAAAATTCCCAAGCCAAAATCAAGACTGTTGCATATTATCATGAAATTATAGTCATTTTAAAGAATATTGAATAATATTGACTCTCTGTCATGTGGTCACGTTGAAGGCTAAACAGATGCGAGCAGGGAGCCTGGAAAAATTGGAAAATAGCTCTGCTTACATCAGCAGCACTGGGGAGTGATGTTGGCTAACAAGCTACTCCCAGGCACAGTTTGTTTACACAGACGACACCCAGATCAGAGTCTCTCCTTCTCATTACATGAAATATGCAGTGGGGGAAAATGTCATGAGTTGTATTCTATCTGCTGAGTGTGACAAGGCAGCAAAAGACGAGCGTGACAGAGAGTAATGATGATGAACTTCAGTGTGTGGAGATTATTATTGACGTTAATAGCATTCGTTACAGATTGTGTGTACTGTCACTGCATATGGACGTTCACCGTCACATAACATTTGAGAAGTATTTTTAGAACGTGTTAATTATTGACTTTATTGAGAATGAGTATAAGACAAGTCATAAAAATGCATATTTTCTGCGATGGATAACTGTAAAAACGATAATATTTTAATGACATTTGGAGATCTTAGTGAATACGTTCAAAAATATTAAGATGAAATAAAACCAAAATGGAAAATGAGCTTATCTCTAAACTACGGCTGTCAATCGATTAAAATATTTAAATACGATTATTTGCTTGTCCATAGTTAATCGCAATTAATCACAAATTAATCAATTGTTGAAAATGTATATTAAAGGGAGATTTGTCAAATATTTATTACTCTTGTCAACATGGGAGTAGGCAAATATGCTGCTTTATGCTGCTTTATGTACATATTTATTATTGGAAATCAATTAACAACACAAAACAATGACAAATATTATCCAGAAACCCTCACAGGTACTGCATAAAAAGGATGCTAAAAATAATAATCATAAAGTGGGCATTACTGCAAAGGGGAGACTCGGGGTACCCATAAAACCCATTTTCATTCACATATCTCGAGGTCAGAGGTCAAGGGACCTTGGAAAATGGCCATGCCAGTTTTTCCTCGCCAACATTTAGCGTAAGTTTGGAGCGTTAGTTACAAGCTAGTATGACATGGTTGGTACCAATGGATTCCTTAGGTTTTTTCTAGTTTCATATGTTACCAGTTTCTTCTAGCTTTAAAACTGAGCCAGTATCGAGGAAATAAATCACAATTTGCGTTAAAGAAACCAGTGGCGTTAAAACGAATTTGCGTTAACGCGTTATTATCACTTTAACTTTGACAGCTCTACTCTAAACACATACAAGGCATATACATTTTGTCAATGAAATACATCGACTGCAGTGGTTCCTCCAGATCATTTTTTCAGGCTAGGTTTTTGGGCCTTGTCAGGACCCATGCAGTCTAAGAAAGGGTCACAGATCTTAAATAAGAAAGCTTAGTCCATCCGAGCTGAAGAGAAAGCCATTTAACCAATTTTGTCAGAGCAATCTTTTACAGAACAGCAATAGAAAGCAGACTAGAGCAGATTACAAACTGGCATGGGATGTGCACGGCCCATCTACCCAGCATCAGTGATATCGGTGAGGTGAGGTGCCTGCGCAGAGTCCAAAGGATACTAAAAGACAACACCCAAACCAGCCACGGCCTGTTCACCCTGCTGCTGTCTGGCAAGCGATACGGAAGTATCCGCTGTCGTACCATTAGACTACAGAGCAGCTTCTTTCCTCAGACTGTAAGACTCCTCAACTTGTCTTCCATACTCCAACATAAAAAAAATAGTTTTGTTTTTTCTTGTGTAGCAAAGGCCTAAAACTTTTTTAAAATTTTGTTGTGCAACACTGTGTTGTAGATTGACAATAAATGAACCTTTAATGTTAGATACAGACAGATACAGATTACATGTTAACACCACCTGTAAAGGTGCTTTAAAGTACTGAACTTCCTTTAACACTGTATAAGGCATTTACATAGCACACGCAAAGCCTTGCTTAAAGGCTCCAAAACGTATGAACATGATTTATACACACAATACACTCTCTCAACACTCACTTCATCTGGTTATTTACGCCTAGAGATTACAGAACATGACAGACGTCATATGTCAAGCAATAAAGAAAAAGACATAATCCTGAAGTCCAGCTCAACAGCACAGACTTCATCCACCTGCAATTAAGACATTCAAACCTTAAAACCAGATAAACCTTTGACAAGGTGTTGATCCAAGGCCAGCTGTGCTGTATACTTTACATCACTCATGTCTTAAAGCTAGTTTGATGATACAGATATTACAGAGGGAATAAACGGCTACAAAACAGGATGGGGGTTGACTGAGTAGGAATGTGACGGTTTTATAAGTAGACCATCTATCATTTTAATAGTGTCATTAATAAAGTGTCTGGAAAGGGATTTTAAGAGAGAGCGCGTAGACAAGGATTTCACCCAGAGACAGTTGAATATAACGGCTGTGTGGTTGGACTGTCAGAGGAGGGTAGTCCCTGGAGGGGCACACATTATCATCCATCATGAATACAAAGTAAAATGAAATATTCTAGCTGGTCAGAGAACATGAAATACTTGTGTACAGGTTGTATTTGACCCTCTGATGATAGTAACAAATGTATTCAAGTCATAAATCACTAGGGGATACTCCTCTCCTCCGAGTCCTGCGAACTCATGTTGGACAAGAAATGCATTTTTTTTTTTTTTTACTTTGCCATAATTTGTTGTTGTCAGTTAGTGCAGACATAAAGGAGTAGTACATTTTTTTGGGGAAAATGTCCTTATTTGTGGCCTTTCTGAGAGTGAGATGAGAAGTTTGACGATATCACTCATGTCACTGTGGTGAGTACGGAGCTGGAGTTGGGCGGGAGGTGGCAATTGGTTAGATTAGAATAAAGCCTGGAAGCAAGGCTAAAACAGCTAGCCTAGCTCTCTTTAAAAAAATACCAAAACCCCTGACTGACTAACTAACATATTGTATTAATTCAACCTGATCTTATGGGAAAGCGTATAAATAGCATGGGTGTAAGACAATAAAGAAAATATTTAATATCGCAATATAATATTTTATGATAAGGTATTGATTCTCAAAAACACTATAGATTTTTATTTAATAGTTTACTCTTAATCAGATTGTATTCTTTACCCTACGACAGTTTTCCTAAAATTAGTTTTTTAAAAATTGCGATACATCGCCTTGCTTACAGTATTGCAATATATTGAATCGTAACCCCTGTATCATGATACGTGTCGTATCGTCAGATTCTTGCCAGTACACAGCCCTGATAAATAGCAAGACTTTTTAAGGATATTCTGTGTGTCATGATAGCGCATTTTAGGCTTTTCGTGTGTCATTTCACACTACAGGGTTAACGTTGTGAAACGACTTTTCACGTGTCATTTAACGCTACGTCGTTACAGTGAAACGGTAACGACGTTTAGGCAACAAAACTACGGTAGCGGCCGTGGTTAGGTTTAGGTAACAAAACCACTTAGTTAGGTTTAGGAAAAACATCATGGTTGGGCTTAAAAAAAGCACGGAGGCTAAGTAAGATATGTATGTAAACAACGTAACATAAGTACGGAATTGAAGTCACAAATGTCACTTCAAAATAACTCAACAACACTTTGAAACACAAACACTGGTCTCCTGATTGAAAGTCCTGTGTTTGTTTGACCCATCCACCATCAGCAGACTTTCTCGCTTGTTCTAATCATTATTATAAAACATAAAAACATTGGAATTCTGTAATTTCGCTGGATGTTTAGAAAGGGCCAAAACCTGATGTCCTCTATGTGAACTGTTGACCAAAGCCTCATCTGTCCATTGCTGTCCAGTTTGGGATTTGTACCAGCCTGCAAGAAAAATGATCAGAAACATATTGAAAACAAATAAAATCTCACCTCAAGACCATTTTGGGCTCAGCATGTTTGGCTTCACAATGCTTAGGATCACTTTCTGGGAGGGCTTCCCTATCACAAGCTGAATTACAGTCCATGTTTGGGAAAAATTGTTTTTTTCCACGGATGGAACAAGTTTTGCAGTTGGCTGAGCTAATTGGCTTAACAACTAGTATCTCATAGCTAAAAACATACTAGGGTTTGACATACGGCTTGGCAATCCCTATATATAAATCTCCAACATCAGTGTTTTCTTACCCCTGTAGTCTCAAGTGAAGCACTGTCTCATAAGTACTTGGACACTTGTGAAGAAAATGATGGATTCTTCATTTTTCGAAGCTTGTTGTCAATCTGGCTTCAAACCGGACAAGCTTTCCAAGTTTGACAGGAATGGAAAGGGTTCACTGGGAGAAACACTCCCCAGGAAAGCATGCTTAGGACATCATGTATTGTCCAACAGCTGACCAAGATTTTAAGGGATAGCCCTTGAAAAAAAAAAAAGTGTGAATTTATCACACATGAGACATTATTTTACATGTGATAAATTCACATTTGGGCATTTTAAACAATCAGATTTTGCAAAAAGTATGAAAAACTTATTGAATATTGTTTACTTTAAGTGATTTTTCATCTTTATGTATAAAATGCCTCACTCTGCACCGACATTAACCTGCTGTTTTTTAACAATAAAGGAAAACTGGCGCCTTATTGGTTTTAAGTCTCAAAGGACATCACTTTTGTGTTTAAGTGGGGCTCTCTGTCCGGGGTAAGCCATCTATTGCTCACGCTATACTGCACAATATATATCCTCCCTCATTTTCTCCCCTCTCCGTCCCTTCTTTCTATAATCACAGAGCAATGTTTTGACTGGCCAAATCCCTAGCATTTCTCCCGAGGTTAGTGCACAGTCAATCATAAGGGCTTGGGCCGATCTTTTAAAAGAACCTCCAGATTATGTTACCTCCACCCAACAGGCAGCTCCATTGATCCTGTCGTGCTCTTTGTGGACTCGGCCAAGAGTGCGCCGTTCATGTAGACTTCACTTCCCCAATGCCCTCCCTCTCTGTTATGCCACACTCTCTTTTCAGTGACATATTTAGGTTGGTAATTAAGCCAACATCAAAGCACGTTTGCTTTACAGGGGTGTGAGAAGGTAAGGCCTCAAAAGCTATTGCATTAGAGTCTCAAAAAGGAGGACCTGGCAGCCAAGGTACAAAAAAATCAAAAGGCGGGTTACGTTCCTGAAGGCAAGATAGTCGGTTTAGGGAAGGAGGTAGGTGCACTAGTGCTTTATTCTATGCTGGAAACATGTAATCATTTGAAAGAGGATAAGGTTGAAGTAAGGACATTACTGGAGCCACACCTTATCAAAACATAGTACCTAATTGAGACACTGGTGCCTAAACAAACTTTCCCCAGATGAAAAGAAAATGGCCTGTAAAAACAATTCCTCAATGCAGTTGACTTTTGGACTGTATGTCTGCAAAGTAGAACTTTGTATTTGCCTGTCAGGGTGGTGAACACCCATTGATGTACAGTACAACAACATTACTCTATATTTCCAGCAATGCCAGCTATGCAGCTTACATTTTCCCCCTGAACTTCAGACAGATGTGCAATGAGAAAACGATGTGCTTAGATTCACCACAACTGCTGTTACTGATTGTAATGTGTAACTCAGTTACCATCAACACTGTAATTATATGGTTACACACATTTCCCCTTTTGTTGAACCTTACAAAGAAAGTGAATAATGACTTTCTATTTGGGCACAGTTTACCTGAGGTCTACCCAATTGTCAGCCACTCTACTCTAATTTTGGTACCAGTCTCCATGTGAGGGTCTACAGGATGTGAAGATGTATACCTTGTGAAAAGGTGCGTGGGAGCCGTACTCCTGGGAAGTGACCAGAACATCCTCCAGTTCATCATCAGTGTCGCCCCTAGCCCAAACACAGCGTTTACAAGAAGGACAGAGGAAAAAGACCCACACGCCAGAGCATGACTGTTGTAAATATTATTGGGAAAATGTTTGCCACGGGCAAGGAATAGATAAGCAATAAAACCACAATGTATCGGAATGAAAATCGGTATGGAGCCGCTTCAGCATCGCATGGACGGTAATTTATGACTTTCTGCTTGCCGAGATTTGAACTTGGCATCTGCTACCGCTCTCACAGTCTGCCTCTGAGAAACCCACAGAGCATCCTGCACGCAAGGGTACAAACAATCACTCCCTAATACTCGGGGTAAATTAAATGTGGATTGGGTTTCTGCTGAGCGAGGAGATTCTTGGAGATAAGAGAGCAAGAGGATGTCAAAAAAAAGGGTTGAGCAAAATATTCATGAAGACAAAAATTCTTCTGAATAACAGTTATTACAGACATCAACATGTATCGTGTTTGTTTAAACTATTTGCTTCCACTATTGTTAGTCAGGCCCGAAAAAGCAACTTCAGTAGATGAGGGAAACTATTTTAACATGATTGTAAAGCCTAGTTACTGCCCATGTGTCATATATCAGAGAGAATCTGCTCTGTGTTTTCTCTCAGGCTCCACACTGCTCTGTGTTACACTTGGACACCAATATGTTGCCTTGATGAAAAAAATAACACACCTCAAGCTCCATTTTTGTGAATCTGGGACCCCTTTTACACCTGGGATTAAAAAGTGTTTTGGGTGATCGGATTGCAATCGGATAGTGCTTGACCACATGAAAGTACAGGTCGGCCAAACCACCTCCGGAGGTGGTCAGCCATGCATTGTGACCACACTGAACAAGTGTAAATGCAAATGCGTTTTCAAATCCACATACAACTACATAGGCGAATATACATAATGCTTGGTCTGTTCCGACAACACATTCTCACTCCCAACTCGTCAAATACCGCCGCTTGGTCACTGCCCCTTTGCATTGGAGACCGAAGCACGGGGTATCCCTCTTGCGTTACTTTTGGACAGGGACCAGGGACAGTGTGTCAATATACACCCCTTACATGCGTAGTGTCCATTCAAAATAAACCTGGGAAGTTAGGTTTAGGCAACACAACCACTTAGGTAGAGTTAAGAAATAGTCGTGGTTGACGTTAACGATACCAACGAGTCCCTTGACTAACAACTGGCGTGAGTTAATAAGTCGACAATACTTTTAGTTTCACACGGGACACGGATGCTGGTCTCCTGGTTAAAAGTCTTTTGTTTGTTTGACCCGTCCACCACCACTCCCTACCGCCCGTTCTTAGCAGACTCTCACGCTATTAATACTACGTCACTTGCTCCGACCGTCGAATAGTGCTGCAGGTGGGGTTACATTGGAGTGAGTTGAAAGCCTAGTTCATCACAAACTGTAGCTAAAGGCGGCCTCCGTATGTTGGTTTCCAATGTCGAAGGGCACTAACCAAACGGCGGTATTTGACAAGTTGGAAGTGAGAACAGGTTGGTCCAGAGTACCATTTTTGGGCTCCAGAGCTTCTGTAGTAATCAACAGAATATTCAACGTTTCGGCCGTGTGTGTGTGTTGGTGGGGCAGGGCTCAACCTCCGGTCACTGGGCCGCCGTGACCAAAGAGATCACTACCACCGCTCTGTCTGCACCTATCTGAACCATGGAGTGGCACCAAAAAGACCTGGTAGTAGTTTAAAATAGAGGAAAGGATAAGCATAATGACAAGATAGATATAGTCAATTTTGCTAAGTAGTATAATAAACATTGTTTATTGAACCAGACCGGATAATCAGATTGTGAATCTGATGTTGCTCCAGTACCATTTCTCTCCGTTGAAATAAAATCAACTCCTATCATTTCTGTGGTTGCCATGGTCACACGGCAAGCCAAGCGAACAGCAAGTTGAAACCATCATCAACTAGGGCGGCTGTGGCTCAGGAGGTAGAGCAGGTCGTCGATTGGTGGTTGGATCCGGGGCTCCTCCGTCCGCCCAAGTGTCCTTGGGCACAATACTGAACCTCAAAATCTCTCCTGAAGCCTGTGCCATCAGTATGAGTGTGTATAAATTATTAGATTACTATCTGATGAACAGGTGGCACCATATATGGCAGCCTCTGCCATCAGTGTATGAACGTGTGTGTGAATGGGCGAATGTTGGCATGTTGGTAATGGAGGCAGCTGCAACTGTTCGCCCCCTCTGAAAGCACCTTTATTCTTGTTCATTAAGAGCAAAGCATTATTTGCAGATGGAGCTGTGGTAGTCTTGAATGTTTCGCAATCATCAGGTCCTCTCATGGCCTTTAACAGCAGTTCACCCTCAAATTGTTTCCTAATAGGCCGGAGGTCAGCCCGGGCTGGCTTTAGTTAAAATTGTTCTTGCATGGAGAGAGAGTGCCAATGTATCTCCGCATAGCTAAACCCTACACTCCAAATATGCTGTCATGGGTGATGATGTCAATTTTTTGTCCCATATTTCTTCTGGAAACTGGAAAACCTCTTAAATTTCCCCTTAATCTTCTCTTGTGTGAATGACACCTTCTGATATTTGGCTTTACTGCAAGGCCTTCATGGCTGTCTGTGATCCTTCCACTTGTGCAGCTTTGTCAGTGTGGTTTGGTTTTTTTTTTCTTTTCTAAATGCCACCTCACTGAGCAAAATGGCACTTAATTATCCAGACAGAAGAACTTTGGCCTCTTACTGTGCTGGCCATGGAAAAACGCCATTTTCAGTTGAATCACTTCGTATAAAAGTCCCCTTCAGTTTAATCACTTCGCAGCTGGTTGAAGTCGCTGGTTGTGCCAGTTTTCCTTCCTGTATTTACGAAGACAGCCTGTCCTCTCTCATTATAGGACGTGTTAAGTCTAGAATGTCCCAGAGAGACCGATGAACCTCAGTCTTTCGAAGTATGGAGTGTTAAAAAACAAACCTTTTTGTCTTGAGCTCAGTCCGGTGACTCATAGACAGAATGATAATGAGAAAGGGCCACGAAGCAAAGTAATGCAATCACACATCAAATGCGACTGTAATACGACAAAAGAGTTTACATACGTTGTCATACTAGCACTGAACCATCAAAGTCTGCAGCATAATATAATAATATCAATCCCTCACTGTGTGTGTGTCTTGTATCAAAAGCACATCATGTTACTTTGCAGCGTGGCCAGTAAAGTACTCTCTTCTGTGCCTTTGATCATCCATGCTTTATCTGCTTTGATCATTTTGCCAATGACCGATGATAACATGCAATAGAACTGGAATACATGACAAGAAACAGACACGAAAAGAGAGTTATGCTGTTTAGGATTGCTGAGCTTTTGTTGAGTCTGATGTATGTATTTTCCTGTTACAGCTCCTTGAAAAGAAGATGAATGTTAGAGCTCCATTTTCACATTATTTAATACCCTAAAATTATACCTAATGCACTTATTTGTATTAAACCTGATTAATTTAGAGGCCTCCATGTTCAGCCTGTCTCCACTCTGTTATTAATCTTTATAGTTTCACTGCCAGTCATGATATTCAAATACTCCCTCTAAGCTTTGACACAGATCTGAAGATCAAAAAGAGAAATTTCCTGATATTTAATTTGCCTGCGGCTTTGAAGTCTTAGGGCATTAGCCCCGATGAATAATCCATATATGGCCGATTGAAGCCCGCCTGGGCCGTAAAGCTATCATAACAGAGCACAGAGTTATCCCTGATGGGCTCTGAGTGGAGAGACCAGGAGAGGCCAGCTTCTCCACATCCGAAAGAGGGGAAGAGACTGAGAAGAATGACGCACATGATGGGCTATGAACTCACAATTGGTAACCAGTGTTGTGGCGCCCAAACAGCGGGCCACAGCGGGAGGTAGATGTCTGTTTTCTTAAGCCTGCTCGACTCAGACAATGGCGCTGGCTCACTGTTTGTCACATCGTGGCAACACCCACTACTTCTGCTCAGAAGGCAGCAGACTGCCAGCAGAAGCTGCCAGGCTTGCTCATAGACTTCAGAGGAGAAAAGACCAAGTGAGGTTGTGTGGTGGAGTGGTGGTTGTTGATCTGGTCTGGCAATGTAAGCATGTGATCATCAGACGGCCACTTTTTGCATTAAAAGCCAAGGCAAGTCAAATTTAAAGGGGACATCTTGTATTTGGGGTTTCTACTAGAACATGTTCACATTAAGGCTGTCAATCGATTCAAATACTTTATTGTGATTAATCACATGATCGTCCATGATTAATCGCGATTAATCACAAATTATTTTCTGTTCAAAATGTACCTTGAAGGGAGATTTTTTCAACATGGGAGTGAGCAAATATACTGCTTTATGCAAATGAATGTATATATTTATTATATAAATCAACTAATAACACAAAACAATGACAAATATTGTCCAGCAACCCTGACAGGTACTGCATTTAGCATAAAAAATATACTCCAAAGCCCAACAGGTAACAACAGCTGTCAGTGTGTCAGTGTACTGACTTGACTATGACTTGCCCCAAATTGCATGTGATTATCATAAAGTGGGCATGTCTGTAAAGGGGAGACTCGTGGGTACCCATAGAACCCATTTTCATTCACATATCTTGAGGTCAGAGGTCAAGGGACCCCTTTGAAAACGGCCACGACAGTTCTTCCTCACCAAAATTTGGGTTTGGAGCTTTACAGTTAAGCTAGTATGACATGATATCTTCACTCTCGCTTTAAAACTGAGCCCACTACAACCTCCGAAATATCAATTTCGTTAATGAGTTATCTATCCATCTGCAACTGCTTATCCCATTATGAGTCGCGGGGGAGGAGGGGAGGGCCTGGAGCCGATCCCAGCCGACATTGGGCGAAGGCGAGGTACATCCTGGACAGGTTGCCAGTCCGTCGCAGTGCTAGGAAAAACATGTCACCATATAACGCTCAATTTTTAACGCGTTATCGCGTTAATTTTGACAGCCCTAGTTTACATGCTTATTTTTCTCACACTGTCTGTCTCAATATACCTGTATTTACCCTCTGCAATGCTCCATTTTAGCACCTGTGTCTTTAAGAAAAAGCCCAGTCTGCTCTGATTGGCTGGCAAGAAAAATATGGTGCACCTCTGCTAAGGTAGTTCTCAAGCTGTAGGCGATATATTCTAATGAGTCTGCATGTGACATAGGAAGGGGAGCCAAATCTGAATGGCTTGTTGAATCACATGTTTTCTTATCTATAGACAGCCCACAAAAAACTAACTGGGTTGTCAGGCACTCCAGATACCCAAATGTATGAGCACAAGCACTGAAAAAGTGAGTTTTTCGTGACATTTCCCCTTTAAAGTCTCACAGAAACAAAAGATGAAGGCATTAAAAAGGTCATACCCTTACAAATTAGGCTACAATTATTTATTCATTAGTCTAAAACTGTAACCATGATCCCAATTAGGATACACTCCACAGGGAAAATGATAGTCAACATCTGTCCTTGCTAGGTAATAAGACATTTGTGATAACTCAAAAAATATGTCCTGTATACACATCCTAGTAAAGGTTTGCTAAAAGAGGAGGCAGATGGAGCAGCTGCTTCCAATTTTTCTATGAATGAAGTCTGGGAAAACACAACTGATCAATAGAATGTAATAGGAAAGACACACCCATACTGTAGACGGTCCATATACTCTGTCAACATCTGCCAAGGGTGTGGTGGCCAGTCTTTACATCCCCCTTCTCCCTTTATTCACTTGCTCTCTGTCAATTGCATTTATAAGATGTTTAATGATATTTTATTGAAGACATTAAGAGATGTCAAATGGCATTACACTAGTCCACGATAACCATCTCTTCTTAGCTTGAAGTTCATAGTGTAACTTAAGGGTTTAAAGGCTCGGAATTTTTTTTTTTAAAGCAGTGCCCATGGCAGTCCTGCCAACCAGGTCCACCCAAACTGCAAGAAGTCTTAAATATCTCAAGATCTTAAATGGCTTACGAAGAAAACACTGAGTTGAATAATGAGAGCTACAGCTCATAAAGACAGGACTTTATATATTATCATTTTTCAAATATGTCTAATTTTCAAGTTAAAATTGTGTCTGCTCTCTCTTCAAACTGCTGCAGCCCAAAGAGACTTAACTACTGTACAGCATTCAGTTCATGGGACAGCTACAGAAATGAGGTCCCGCAGCTAAGAAGCTGTTAGGAGGTTGTTAAAAACACATTTGTTACAAACTTCATAGCCAAAACACAAACTCTCCCTACAAGACTTAACTAATTCCCTGTCGGTTCATGACTTATGTTTTGGGAGGTTAACATCTGCAAACAGACTGGATTTATGACTGGGGGAAATAGTTTTGAACAGTTCGCAATCAGATTTTGGCTTGTAGTGATGGTCATGGTGATACTTCATTGAGAATGTGAGTACAGAATAATATAATGACGCTTGAGCTTTTGTAATGTGACTTCATGCAGTTGATAATGACGGTTGTAGAGCCAATTACCGACGATTTGTCACGGCCCCTCGGCATCTGATACCGACGCACGAGGCACCCTTTTAGCGTCTGTATGAGACACACCGGGCTTAAACCCATCCGCGGGAATGTTAGATGCTCAGAGCAAGTGTTCCAGAAGTCAGGTGATGTAGTATAAAGAACAAAAAAGTCTGCGTAGTGAGAACGACGGGGTTGATGGAAGGGTCAAACAAACACATGATTTTCACCCAGGAGACCGCTGTTGGAGACCATGTCCCACGTGAAACCAAAAGTCAACGTTGACTCATTTACTTTGACTATGTAACTTACGTACATTACGTATTACTTATTTTAACCCAAACCACTATGTTTTCCTAAACCCAACCAAGTAGTTTTCTTGCCTAAACATAATCAAGTAGTTTTGTTTCAATTCCCTACATTAACCAAGTGTTAATTTTAGATTAATCACCATTAACTATGGACAATCATGCGATTAATCTCGATTAAATATTTGAATCAACTGACAGCCCTACTAGCAAGAATAAAAAAAAAGACGCAGCAAACTGCATGAAATGCTCTGTCTGATCAGGCAACAAAAAGGCGTGTTTTCTACCTGCAAAGTGCACTCTGTCTGTTCAGGTCCTAAGGCTTCCAGCAGCACTGTTCAGTATGTTTGAAGAAATATCAGATGAGCACGGCTCAATGCCACTGTTATTACTAAACAATAAATATCATTTTCAATAATTACTACTAAAATCTGTCATTTCACCTTTTTTTCCCCCAAATTACAAGTCATAAAACAATGGAGTGCAACAGGAATGAGTTCTAAAACATGGATATGAGTTAGCATTTTAGCACTTCCTGTTCCCTCGTCTGGAAGTCAATGGGTTTTAAGTTAGATGCCTGAAATAAGGTCTGTGGTTAATACAAGCTGAAGAGATGTTAACATAAAATACATCAGTTAATATCCCACTTGTGAATTTTGAAGCCTTTATGTGTGTTAATAAAGGCTGTTGCTAACAAGTGGCTAAGTAAGAGATAATGTACAGTGAGTCGGTCATTGTTGTGAAAGAAACCCGGCAGGGTGATGCCACAGTGGTCTCTCATCGCCCTGAACAGGTTTGTTTCACAACAATGACCCGCTAGCTGTACATTATACCGCTTATTACACAGCTAATTACTTAAGAAATCAATAATTTGTCACAAAAACAGTACGCCAGAGTCCGACATCAGAACTGCGCCCATAGCAACGGTCTGTTATACATAGCAACAGTCTGTTATAAAGAAATAAGAGACCGTAAAACAAGGTAATTGACCAATCAGAATTGAGTATTCAACAACGCCGTGTATTAAATGAGACTACTAAATGTCATCACGCCGACTCGTCCTCCTTTATAGCCTTGTTGTGTGTACTCGCCCTCATGCGACCGTGGTGTAGTTTGTTTATAGCCTAACGTTAGCTTTTTACTTACACTCTTTACTTCACACTTCAAATATCATAGAAGTGGTGTTCATTTGTGGATATTATCTTGCCAAACCAAACGTGTAAGTATCATAAACATGTGTTTGCCACAGAGATTATTTTCTGCAATAATCCAAAACCCAATGGAAACATCGCATTGGCTTTTTGTCGAGGGAACCAGGGCGATGCTAACTTCCTGGTTGGCCTACAGAAATATGTCATCCTTGGAGAAATCTATATTATGAATATTGTCACAGTCAGTGTGGTCTGTGAGATAACATTGTAACAGCTCGCACAGCCAACAGTGGTCGGCCAGCAGTAAACATGCTAACAGATAGCTCGCTCATAGCGGTCCATTGAGAGTCTCCCACACACCAGCTGCTACTGTGGGACATTGCACAGGACTAAAGACCCAGACGTTTTTTCTCGAGAGTCTGCGGACCAAACCTGAGCTAAATCACAAGTTATTCAAGTTTCATTTGATGGGTCATAAGTAGGAGGATGCCCATGTTGCTCTTTTTTTGCTCAATGTGAAAAATTAAAAAAGAAAATCAATGTAGCATCTTGAGGGTTAGTTCTATGAGTCTTTTCTCCTCTTATACGGCCAAAATGGAGTTTAATTAAAGAATTGATGGAGAAAAGCATGTGGGTTGGTGTTGGTGTCGCATTTCAAGTTTTTTTAATAGTGGATTCATTCAGCATGTCATCCAAAATCTAACTCATTCATTACCTAACATTAGCCCTTTAACATTCCATCTACAGCACCACAAATAAATATGAGAAAATCACGGCAAAGTGGTTTGAAATTTTACACATTAGCACAACTTTTCCATGGAGAGAGGGGTGTGTTCTGTTCCATCTGAATCCGACAGCTGTATTTGGAGACTGAGGGGAGCATTAGGTATGGCACGGAAACTATTAATTGGACACGAGTAGTATCAAGAACACCAGACGAGGAATGGCTGTCATCGTGACCTTTGCACATGTTAGGTTTATACGTATTGGTTTTCTACATTACACTGCTCTTTGTAATGTATTTGTATGACAGAGTGACAACAGCTTGTGACAAGAAGTACAGAGGGATTTTTTAAGTATTTCCTTTTGTATTTCCCACAGATTTCTAACTATTTCCAAGCCACAAATTCCTCATTTCAAGACCGCATAATGCCTTACTGACAGAGACAGGACCATTGCCCTTTTGTCAGAAGTTTGGCATTGAAATGTCATGGTGGAAAAGAAGTCAAAAGACAATGCTACATTAGTTCAGTTCTTTCACAGAGGGGTTGTAGTGTAAGTAAAGGCCATATTTACCCAACAACCAAAATGCGTTATTTATTGAATGCAGGACTTTTACTTGTAACTAAGTACTGAATCTACACGGTGCCATTGCTACTTATACTTCAGTAAAAGATCTGAATACTTCTTCCACCACTGCAATAAGAGACACAGAGTAACATCAGCATTCATTTGAAGTTGTGGCCATGGCCACCTGAGTTATCAGTGTCTTTGTTTTGTGTGGGGTTGTGGCTGCGACTAGACGCTGCTGTTTCATGCTCGGCAGGTAACTTACCTTCGATTTATCGCAGCTTGTTTGCTAAACACATTTATCTGCTGCTGCTGAAAATGAGGATTCCAAAACATTGAGCTAACAAGCGTTAAAAGTTGAGCAGGATCTCTGGATTGGGTTCAGTTCTCTTAATATTTGTTTGTCCAATACATCCTGTTATGACAATTTATTCTATTGTCATATAATTCATCATGGTGGGGGAATAGACTTTATATTACTCTTGTCCATAACATGCAATCTGCAATTTTCATGAGACTGCTGAAGCCATATTAAGGAACAATGTGTGTTCCCTGTAATGGAATTTACAGGGTAAGAGAGCCACAGGGGGCCCTCCCACAAGCTCCACTATTTGTTCTGGGGCTGTATAGAGATATGAAGCAGTGATGAACAAGAGGAAGAATTGTAGAGCCCACCTATGGACTGACAGTGGGAGACCAGCCAGGCCTTTTAAGGCCTGCCCAAGATCCGTTGGCGCTGTTCAGATCTCACACACGTGGTCAGGCGAACATGCCCATGTGCGAGGGATGCAGGCAAAGACACGGACATTATATACAATCACTACACATGCTGCACGTCACCATAGCGATGCTGTGCCGACAACATGAGGTCACATGTTTAATGGTAGCTGAGCAGAGGCCCATCCCTTCCCGACACTACCCCAGTCTGTGACAAGCCTGCTCTGTCCCGCAACAGTTCTAGCTAAATAACATTGATGATGATGATGATACTGATGATGATTAACCGGAGGTAGGGTGGAGGGTGGGAAGTTGGTTATTTTAATCTCTTCCTTCCAACTGGACTCTTGGCAGTGTGTGCGAGACAGGGGTTGTGTGGGAGGGGGGGTGTGATTGTCCAGCCTTGTCTCCTAAAAATGACGTTCCCGTACAACGAAACTGCATTGTCAATTAGGTTTCGAGGGAAACATCATTTGTCATCATTTGATTACGATTAACATGTCTCTAAAGTTGGTCCGCGGAAGTCCGCATTAGGAGGGGGATCGGTGCGGTGGATGGGTCAAACAAACAAAGGACTTTCACCCAGGAGACCGCTGTTCGTGTCTAGAGTGAAACCAAAGGTCAACTTTGAGTTATTTTAATTTACTTCTGTAGTTTATAGGGTTAGGGTTATTATAGTTATACATATGATAACCTAACAGACATAATCATTTTAAGCCAAACCATAATGTTTTTTACAAAACCTAACAAAGTAGTTTGGTTGCCTTTTTTTCTTTCTTTTTTTTCCAATTTACAACGTTAAACCTGCAGTAGGCAGAATATTTTTGGTACCATTTGGCAAAAATTCCAAAGAAACCATGAGAAAGTGTGCTCCGGCTGGTGGGTGGTGATTGGTATTTCCTCAACTGATCTCAATATGGCTGACGGGTCACAAACTTTCTCATTTTACAGCTAAACAGTACACTACAAGATGTTTCTGAAAACATTTGAGGAGATAAATAGGCATTGCAGTAACAGAATATTGATTCATATTTGATCAGCGCTGCCTAGTTTGACCGTTTGATCGGAGTTCGCGAGTGATTGACAGCTGCTCAGAGATGGCAAGGCTCCAGCTCGGTTCTGATTGGTTGTTTTCCTCTGGTCTGTGAAATCTTGCAGATGCCATTAAGAGCACCGGAGTACACAGAGGCACATCATTATTTTTTTCAGATTACATGTCTCATGCACTACTGTCAGGATATAGTGACTGTTTTTATAAAAATAACTTTTTTTAATCTTATTTGCTCCAATTCTACACACTGCAGCTTTAACCATGTGTTTAAAACCTCAATCGTAATCCGGGATAAAATACGTCTCCCTCAAAATGTAATTGAGAGTGCAGTTTAGTTGTATGGGAACTTTTTTTTTGTCGGAGACTGTGTGTGATTGTCACCTTTTCCTTTTGACTGCAGTCCATCTTTCTTCCCACAGCTGGACGTACATAGACCTTCCCATCAGCCAGCAGCTGGGCTTGTCAGCCAATCAGGCACCTGCATGATTACCAACAGCTGGAAAAGTAAAATGCACTGGGCGGAGGGGGTTGGGGGTGGAGCTGTAGAGGTTTGGGGTGGTGGTGGTGGTGAGGGAAGTAAGTAAAGAAGTAAGAAAGAGACAGAGAGAGGCAGCATGGACCAAAGGTTTGAAATGAAATAAAAGACAAACGAGGAAAACAGTAACATCTGATAGATTCTGATAGGCCCCTTGGAGGACACAGTATCCCTTTACATTGTGCTCTACAAAAGTCACATGCATCATTGCAGATGTCCTTTATTGCCTTGTTGTGGGATAATCATGTGAGGTCACACATTTTGAAGGGTGAGGACCCCTCGATATGAAACACATGCATCTGCCTTTTGGGTGTAATAAGTATTTGCCGGAGTTAATAAATTGGTGACAACGACTTGGGCTCTGTTCGTGAACGTTCAGACATCCTGTCCCACTTCGAAGCTATCAGATCTTTTTCTAATTGTATATGAGTCATGGATGCCTTTTATGAGTGTCAATGGCACAAGGGGTGAACTTTATATGAAAGGGAGTGATGGTGTTCCTCATTCATTGCCTGGGTGAACTGGAAATATAAAACGCCTGAACTCCGAGAAGCCAGAGGAAGCTAATTGCTTCTGCCATCCTCAAACTTTTTTCCTCCCTGCTTCCCACTTGTTTGAGGCTGATCTGAGGCTCGGTGTTTTCCCCGTGACCTCTCGCAAATTGTGTTTCCTTGCCGTGCATGATAAACATAACTTGCTCGCTATGCTTTCAAGTTCTTTAACCATAACATAGTGAGTGTTTTTAATGACACTTCTTTTGGGTTGTCAGACTAAGGGCAGCACTCTCACCTCTCAGTGGCTTTCCGAGCCGCCTCGGATTGATTGCGCTTCCTCTGCTCAGCTCTGAAATCCGCTGCGGTTATGAGGACATTCATCACTCTTGCCTCAATGGCTTTAAAGTTTTCTAAGGGGAAAGGGAACTCTAACATCTGAACAGTGAAGTCAAAGAACTGCAGCCTATTAATGAAGGTTCAAATTGTGTCTCTTTCCCATCTGTCTATCTATAAAGGGCGTGACACAAAGCAACTGTTTATGTCACAAAAATGTCAGCATTCATCAGATTCATATCGCAATAGGGTGGGGTATCCAGATTACTTGATTTTCTGCTATTTAATTGTTTTTCTCCTGCCATTCACACTGTATGCATAACTTTAGCTGCTCACAAAATAAAGAAAATAATATCATATTTAATACCTAAATTAATCAAATAATAAAGCATTATATTTGTATTTGAACCCAATTTCAAAACAGATGAAAATAAAGTTGGGCTCAATTCCAATCCGGCCCCTAAGTACCCTTTTTTAAGGTGTAACTTGAACCAGTATTGAATCATCAAGTTTAATCTTTATTTGACTGACAACATATGTGATGAAAACTACCCCTTATACTACATCAGGGGCCTGTACCACGAAGCGACTTCAATATACCCGGGGTATCGTCTCGTTATCAGGCTTAATTAACCCTAACTAACGAGATCTCGCAAAGCAGTCTTACGACGCTGGTTATCAACTCGCTAAATCAACCCAGGGTTTCTCAATCTGGCTATGAGTGCGTTCACATGAAAGGGGCGAGGTTTGCAGCATATGACCAATCACAAACATGGACAAGTCTACTGACTTGCAGACAGACAGGCAGAGCGGCACCTTTTACAAAGGAAGAGCAAACTATATTAGTCAAATATGAAGAAGTTAAACACATAATCCAGACTAAAATGAACACAGTTGAAGCTCCCAAATGCAGGAAGGACAGCTGGCAAAAAGAAAATGAATGCTGATGAGTGAATGCGGAAATAAACAGACTTATTTAACGAAATACTCAAAAGTCAGATATAGTCGCCTAGATGGGGGAGTGATATATATACAGCTTTTACAAGTGCAATGGATGAGTAAATTACACTTCATTATGGCCTTTGACAAAGTTATGGCGTGTGTGACTATTTCAGCCTTCTTTCAGCTGTGTACCCGTCTCCGGCGATGTGAAACGGACTTGAGAGCAAGTAAAAATATAAATATAAAAACATGATTCAAAGCGGCAAACACCCACAGCATAAATACAGCTGTCCTTCCTGCATTTGTCATTTTAAACGGTGTTGCTTTTAGCCTGGTTTATGACTTAAACTTATTCGTATTTGTGTAATATTATCATACAATCCGCACACCGAGCTTTGATTGGTCAGTAGGCGGTGCTTTTATACGAGTTGATCTCTTATCTGGAACGTAACCTGCTCCGGAGCAGGTTAGGTGTTCAGCATAAGTTACCATGGTGATCTACCCCGGTAAGAAGTGAACCACCGCGGTAGGACTAAAAGCCCTGAAGGGTTAACTCATAAATTACCTCGCCAACCACAAATCCTGCTTCGTGTTACAGGCCCCAGCTGTGTAAACCGTCTAATATTGACGTGGATGGGTTTACATTGGAGTTAGTTGAAAGCCTGGAAGCCTTGGTGTTTCGGTATCAGATGCCGACGGGGCACTGACCAAGCTGCGAAGCGTTGGGAGTGGGAACGGGTTGCTCGAGAACCAGCGATCTGACAACTGTGGCAAATGGTGTCACTGGCGGTGAGGGAAAAAAAAAACTTCAAACATTCCAGTGCTATCGAATCTATATATCTATCTGCACAATCAAACAAACTGCAGCATCTCTTGAGTTATGTCCACACATACTGCAGGTGTCTCAAACAATGGCGGCAAAGGAGCCACAGAACATCCAGACAGATAAAACAGTGACGCTTCCTGTCATCATTTCAGTAAAGTCGAGGTGCTTGAAGGGGGAATAAACCTTTCAAGCCAACGTGTTGTTCTGGGCCATGCAGCATAGGGGCGAGATGACAGCCAGAGAGGGGGGGAAGAAGACACAGTGGCAGGACTGAGGCTGGTTTTCCTGTATCAATCTAATCTGGATGTAAACACAGCTGCTGTTAAGCAACTCATGCATGGCCCATATACCAGCTGGCTGTGTGAAATGAACTTTGACCCAGCAACGAGCCCGGCGAGAGAAATCCACCGCTAGCCTGAGAAAACGAATCCCTATAGTTGGGTATAGCATGTCATTCCAAAGGGGACAGGCTTTGTCCATGAGGCAGCCACTTATGTCTGCTGTGCCTCTTTCTCAACCCACACATAGACTCACATGCATTCTGGCGCACCAACATGCCTGTATATGCACAGCCTCTTCGTGGAGTGAAATATTCATATTCTTTCAGTCCTCTCAGTATGCCACCTACATCAGACCATCTGGCCTTGGAGCACATAGCATGCTGCTGAGTGAACAAAAGCAAGGCCATTACTGTAGGACAGGAAAAGAGAGAGCGAGAGATGGCAGAAAAGACGGGAATGGGGAGGGGGAAAGTAGGGCTTTGCAATTTTAAAGACGGCCCTAACACTGCTCAGCGTTTTTATCATGGAGTCTGTCACGGGTGAATGCCCCGAATCAGGTAACTTTTCAACAGCATGTGGGGGATGACATCATCCCTTAGTGAAAAGAATGACTCACAGGCTAAGAACTCAGTACCATGCCCCTCAGTAGAAGCATGGCATAACGTGCATTTTTCTACTCTTTCTACCAGTCGGACATGCAAGGAATGGAGATAAAAACCGAGAACGTCTCACATTCTCACAGGCACAAAAGATGGGAGCAGGAAAAAAGATAAGGCAGATAAGGATGAGGTAGTGAGAGGAAGGAAGGGTGTTTCTAAAAGGTGTAATAATAAAACAGTAAAAGAGAAAAATGCTGAGAGAAAAGATGAAAGGATGGTTTTCCCACGACGCTTCTACTTATAAAACCTGAGAAAGACAACTGTGTGAAGTTCAAGAAACATGAGGGCAGCTCACAGCCAGATCCGGTATATCAAAACACAGCGGAGGACAGTGTCGCATCCAAAACAAATCCAACACACAATCCTACCGCAACATTCAGAAAGAAGAGCCGTGGTGAGAGAATGGCCGGTTTACCGCCGATTGATAAATCCTCAGAAGTTTCATAAATGTTTTCTTTTATGGATTATTGTGTCCTTTTGGCTACTGCTCTATTTGTTTCTTATTGTTTGTGGAGAACGACGCTGAGCAAACGCCACGTCTAATCTAAAAACACAGACAGGAAATTAAATACTGCGGCCACTCCATGCCTACCTTCCCAGAAGTCAGGGTTTATCTTGTGTTGAATTCACGAAAACATAGCAGTGCTGGTAGACAGCCCGCGATTGATGTGAATAAATAAATAGCTAATTAGCTGAGCTCAGCCAGGAGCGGAAAATCCCCGATCCCCAAGAGGCCGGAGCACACAGTCTAACTGGAGTCCAACTTTGCCTTTGATTGATTATGGAAAATAATAATATGCACGATTTTTATGGCTACTGATGGAAAAGCAAAGTGTTTTGCAAGAGAGAGTAATGCCTACACACCCACATCTCAGATGCGTGCAAGCATGCTGCCGCAGGACGAGAGGCCTGGATGGAAGCGCCATCCTAAGGGTGGATTTGCTGTTGCTTTCAGATGAAGGTTGGTTTTGGGGGGTCTGGGGAAAAGGAACCATCCAAGAGTCAACTCTCTAGATTGATACTTTTATTTGCTATCACCCACATCCCTCAAAAGTTTCCATTCCAAGGCAAGTGCTGTGTTTACTCATCCAAGGGAGGCTTTAGATGGCATGTGCAAGTGAAATGAAGACATTGGACAGATGGGGTGCAATGTGTTGGAACATCTGAATGTTTCACTTCAAAATTCATTCTTACCCCATCAGTTTTGGTTTCAGAGGTTCTCAGGTCTTATATCTCCTGATCGACCACCAACCACCAACCACCAATCATTTCAAAATAAAACATATCTTTCTGCAAATGGTATAATTTCTCTTGCTAGCCGTGTGAGTTGATCTCTGTTGGGAACCAAACTATTTTTGTCACAATAGAAGCCAAAAACCTGAGAGGAAAACACTATGTTGGATGAAGTGAAATCCCCCAAATCTCAACAAAGATCATCAGTTTAGAGGTTGGCCCAAAATCGTTTGTGCTCTGGAAAACACTCATAGTGGTATCACCACATTTCATAGATATATCCCTCTGAGACCCGTTGGTCGCGATCCTGACCAACTTTATTGTCTTTCAGAGGCTGTAGCAGGTTCAGTTTTAGAGCTAGAGTGAAGGCACTGATATCATATGAAACTAGAAAGCCTAAGGCCATTGGTACCGACCATGTCATGCTAGCTTGTTGGGAAGGAGGCTAAATAATGCTCCAAAGTTTTTAGCGAGGAAAAACTTTCATGGCCATTTTCAAAGGAGTCCCATGACCTGTGTTATTTTCACCTATTCTACAGTGGTGTATTTGAATATTTCTGCATACTGGGGTCCCTAAACAGTCTTGGAATCGCATAAATGGGTGTCACCGTAAAGCTGAGACTCTTGTGGATCCAATGAGCCCAATTGTATTCATATGTGATGATGTTAGTCCCAATAGTAGCCATTTCATTATAGTGAGACCATTTTTTGAAACTTGACCTCACTGTATAAAATGACCTGCAGTGACCTCTAGGATAATCACAGCCTCATGAAACTTTACAGCCACAAACTAGAGACCTAGAGCATTCAGAGGAGGGATGGTTTTCCTAGCTAGATTGACAATAAGGGGGTTTCTGAGCAGTGTACACAACAGAAGTGCTCGCCATTTATTCGCCGAAAAATGCAATGAGAAATCTAAAAATCTCAAAGCTTTTGCAACCAAATCACAGCATGACTTTTTCTATGGTGTTCCTCAAGGTCTTGGTGTCTTAACGTGGTAATTCAGAGGGATTATTGATCATTTTTATCAATTCTCGAGTGGTAAAAAATGGTTAAGTTAACACCAAATCTGTGTAACAAATGGTTTCAACCCAAAAATTGCTGCAACAATTTATGAGACATAATAGAGCATGGGGATGACCATCATATACTTCGATTATAATGTTTTAAGCACTTATACACGTTTACAATTGATTTTAATTAATTAATGAATCAAATAATGAATTCATGTTTATTTCTGATTAATGACTAGAACAACTTGACACACAGTGCTGAGCTGCATCTCATTTTAATCTTCAGGTTTCCTGCTTTCAGATGATGTACATCACTTCTATGTGGCATCTACGGTTGACCTGCTTTCCCCCCCTAAAAAAAGACAAAAAGGGTCTATTGTGGGTCTCAGAGGGTTAAAACAATCTGAAAATCTGACATATTTTTCACCTGTCTCATATCTACAGGCCTGCCGAGAGAAGAACCATTCAAAGTTCAAACGTGCTGGAGGCTGAAACACGGAAACTGACAGAAGCTTTCAAATTTTATGATTCATACAGTGTGAGTCGTGCTGTGCTCAAGAATCACGCCACGAGAAGATAGGATCACTTTACCAAGAAAGGCCAGAGTGGGTGACAGGGAGGGAGAGGCCCACAGTAAAATTAACGAGGGAGAAATACATCGGAGGCCACATAGTTTGACCCAAGGGTAACCTCTCAATTCCTAAGGCCTCTCACCAGATGAACAACACTAATTAAGATCTAAGATTACTCTTGGTAATGGTTAAGAAAGATACCAATCCCAACACACACATTAGACTGTGGTGAAACACAATATGAATAGATCATTTTATTTTAGCAGCTGACAGAAAATAAGGGCAATGATGGTTTGAATGACTAAGCCTCTCTGGAGCGGAGATTAGACCTCCATCTCCGCATCCCTCCCTGTCACGGCTGTAAATTACTCTGCTCCCACATTAAGGGGCTTGGTGTAATTGCTCATCTTGTTCAGCAGGAGAGGTGGGAATAAAAAAAAATTAAAGTAAAGGAAGGGCGCATGTGTTCCTGAGAGAAGGCAGCATGTGGTTTGTGGTAACTCCAAGGAGGGAGATTATCTGTTTGTGCCAGCTCCACATTTTTCGACGTAAAGTTTGGGTTTCGGGTTACCAGACAAGGTGAGAAGGGGTTTTGTAATTCAATTCCCGTGGACGCGCTGCACTTATTTGAAGTAACCTAAACCACTCACTTTTAATCCTTCTCAGTGAGATTGTAATAAACGGGCTCGGCTTGCACCACTTTAGTCAATCAAGTTTACTGCCGTGAAGGTTCATGATGAGGCTAATGAAAAAGCAATAATGTGGTTTGCAGTAAACGGCTTGGGAGCCAAAGTGAAGTTCTTTCCTCACAGAAGTGACATGAAAGGTCTTACAATTTAACTCACGGTCAAATTCTGCAAAGTTCACAAACTGTTTGAAGAATTCAAAAAATTGATTAAAATATTTAATCAAGAATAATCACATGATTGTTCATAGTTAATCACGATTAATCACTAATTAATCACGCATTTTTTTATCTGTTCAAAATGTACCTTAAAGTGAGATTTGTTAAGTATTTAATACTCTTATCAACATGGGAGTGGGCAAATATGCTGGTTTATGCAAATGTACGTATATATTTATTATAGGAAATCAATTAACAACACAAAACAATGACAAATATTGTCCAGAAACCCTCACAGGTACTGCTTTTAGCATAAACAATATGTTCAAATCATAACATGGCAAACTGCAGCCCAACAGGCAACAACAGCTGTCAGTGTGTCAGTGTGCTGACTTGACTATGACTTGCCTCAAACTGCATGTGATTATCATAAAGTGGGCATATCTGTAAAGGGGAGACTCGTGGGTACCCATAGAACCCATTTACATTCACATATCTGGAGGTCAGAGGTCAAGGGACCCCTTTGAAAATGGCCAGATTTTCCTCTCTAAAATTTAGCGCAAGTTTGTAGCGTTATTTAACTTTTGTGACAAGTTAATATGACATGGTTGGTACCAATGGATAGGGTGTGTCCCTCAGGTTTAGTAGTAGTGCCATGCTTTTGGGCACTTTTTTTCCCCCTCCGCCATGGCTCCGGTCCCAAACAAATTGAAATATGATACAGCATGCGTATGCATCATTACCTGTTGGAAAGCATCAATAAAAGGTATCGAGAGTCATTGAGGCATGAGATGACAAAGGAAATGGACGACTAGGAACCGGTTCTCAACGGGAACCAGTTCTCTGTTCCCATCCCTATCTTTTTCCCTGTTTACCAAAGTGGCGGATGACCTGACGATTTTACCCACCACTGCCAACAATTTACCCGCATTTGGTGGGTGCCGGGTGGTAACTTCAGAACCTGTTGGGTTGGTGAGTGACATTGGGTAGGGTTAGGGTGAGAATAAGTATGAATAGAATAAGCCAATCAGAGGCAGAGTAGGGCAGGTCATGCTTTGACCATAATAGGAAAAAAGTATGGCCACCTGGAAGGTCCAGTGAGTCAGTCTGCATAATAATTAGCCAAGTGCTTCTGTATTTTCAATGGGTCTTCAGAACAATGGGCATTCTTTTTTCGGGATAACGGGCTTGTGGACAAATGGGCTTTCGGTCTAATGGGACATTTTTTGTACTATTGGGGTTTCGGAATAATACCATGGCACCGGCAGAGGTACTGATCGGACGGGAACATAAACACGCTGCCCCTGGTTCTCTGGTTGCTCCCAATCAAAATAAAAGTGCTATCTAAAGCAGGAGTTGTTCTGCTGGTTTTCTCTCAGGCTGTGACATGCTCCAACATATTTTGCTGCTTCTATATCAGTTTCAACTCCAAGTAAATGTTGTATTTAATTTTGGTTTGAGGGCGTATTGAACGTTTTAGTAATTGAGTATTATCTGGGTAAATAACTTCTGTCTTTATACAGTACAGGCTTCAGTGTAGCTGTCATATCTCTACCTCTTGTTGTTGGCAAAACTTGTTTGCCAGGTTGTGGTCACTCAGTCTGCATTAACAGTAGTTGATGTCTTTCTCAGTCCCTGGTAGCTGACAGTGCACATACTCTACTATCTATACTATTGATCGTTCATCTAAATAGAATTTTGTAGTAGCAATACGTATTCATGTAAATGAAAAAAAAACATACACAATCATCAACAGAGATATTTATGAGTTATAAAATATACATCTAGGTCCCTACAATTTGTCCGAAGCACACACCACACAGTTTTGACCGCTGGCATGTACTAGCAGTAACATTCTGCAAAGTTCAAGACTTCAGAACTGCCATTTTAAAAAATATGCCAGACCAGTTCAAGTGGGTCTGGATGAAATATATAACAGTGCTAATGCCCAAAACCACAATCCATTTCCCAAGTGAAAGCTTGCACTCGAGTATGGGTTATGCAGTGAAAGTACTTAATTTCTGATTTATTCATCTTGGGAACATTTTCTCTATCCTGTACACTGTTGCAGGAATAATAAAGCAATAAGACGTTTGCTCACTGGCTAGAAAATATGGCTACTGTGTCTTTCAGCTGAAAAAAAAGAAAACAGTTTAAATGTTAAATGATAATGGTGCTAAGCTATGGCTGAATGGCAAAACACGGTACTGCTCTTTTTTCTCTCGTCATTCTTCTATTATAATGAGTGCTACCAAAAAACATTACCGACAGAAAGTGCTTGGGATTTTGAATCTATAAAAGCGCCCTGGCTCTGTGGGTTAGCACATGGATTCAAATTCAGGTCAGGAACTGTGTTGATGGAGGTATGCAAGAGAGAGAATGATGAATTGTCAGCCATTGGATGTGTAACAGGCCTCCTCTCCGATGACTCAGTTATGGCTAGAAAGGCTCCGTCTTGTGTAAAATTCTCGCGAGAGTTCGTATGTGTTCGCGATAGTTAGTGTTCATGTATTTACGTTCTGCAGGCATCCTGTATCTCTACACTCGTAGGAGTGTTGCATTTGCAGTTTTGTGTGACATTTTTACATGCTAATTTTAATGCAGTGTGTAATTTGTTTTAGATTAAAGTTCTAGTAAGGTAATGAAGTCGTGAAACAAGTTAAACATCAATATATACATTTTCATTTCATTGTTATTTTGTGTTGATTTTGGCGGTCCCTACGGAGAATAGCGGTAGTGTTTCTGAGCACCAGAGTCACTTTAGAAAACAACAATTTTTACTGCAGCGGCGTCTGAAGGAAGTTTTCCCCACACAGTCCTGGTTCTGGTTCTCCTGAGCCTTCCTTCCCTCCAGCGGGCCCAGTAATGCGGCCCGGGACTCTGGCAACGCGATGTCGGTGTGGGCTCCCAGCAAAGACCGGCTTCTGGCCGGGAGGAGGCAAGGAGCCAAGCGCCGAGCTCTCTACCTCCCGCCGAAGCTCAGACTGCAGGAATCCGGATCTAGGTCTGTCCGCTTTGGGATGGTCGTTGCCGGTCTTCTCTCAATCGCGAAGGGCATCTGATCCCTTCTGAGTTACTTTCCCCAAGTCGCTCCAATTACAACAAGAACGTGACGTCATATTTACACAGTGTGTGTGTGTGTGTTATTAGGTGACTTAGATAAGCTGCAGTGCATACAGCATTGAGCATGTATTAAAAGACACAATAACAAGTAAAAGGAAATCCCATCTGCATCTGTTTTCAGCTTTATTGCCAGCTGACCTCCAGCAAACGACACCATCGTGGCTGGCTGACATGTTTCTGACCTCACAGTGGGAGAGGATGTAGATGAGCAAAAGGAAGAAGAGGGAACAGAGCCACCGCCCACTCTCAGGCTTCCACTAAGCTCCTAGGGCTGTTATCAAATGTCAAATGTCCATCAGAACAACTCTGTCTACTTTTGGTTTGGTTTTATGGGTGAAAGGTCAAGATGAGTTCTAAGTATTTTCTGTTCCTCGAAGAAACAACGTGAGCATGAGTGAGCACGTAGGTGGATGCACATCTGAGCATGTAGGAAGATGCATGTCTAAGGATGATTTTAAAAAAAATATCTGAAAAAAGAACACAAAACAAAATGGATTTGTTTAAAGGCCATGTGATGGCATTTATAATATTTAGTTCACCAGACAATGAACCAAACCAAAATGTACCTAAGCCATATATTTGAAAATGAAAACAAAGGTAAACATTCAGTATATTCACTTGTTCTCTTAAAAAATGTGTGTTTAGATGATTTTTGGTTGTATATTTTACAGTCATGGACCAAATAAAAGGGGTGTCCAATACCATCATTTTAGTCAGTGTCATAATGTTGCCAACTCAAAGCCTGTAATTGTGTCCTTTGGATGTTGAAACAATAAAAACTTTCACCTTGTGTTGCACTCAGGATGAAAATACCTTGAGAACCTTTCTGCAAACTTGACTGTGTGATGTCTGCTGTTGTGGATTAAACATTTGCTGCTTGGTGGTTTTCTCTCCAAAATACACTCGACTCATCTCCAGGAGATGGTGGGATACTATTCCCCGTGGACTTTTGATGGAAATTGATCTTGGCACATGTATGAAAGACTTGCTAAAGAGGTACGTCATTTACACACACACACGCACACGTTCACTTTCTGTCTGTGAGAACATACCCTCCACTGTCCATGTGAGCGCGGTTGTAGGCCTGGGAACAAATGAGGCGTCTGCCTGAGCTGTGGTTGCTCCTAAGCAACCGTATCAAAGTAAACTGAAACACACTGGCACTTGGATACCGACTAAGCATGTCAACAATTTATTTCAGTGGTGGTTCTAGATCATTTCAAATGGGGTGGGGTGTGGGGGCCCTTCTGGGTCCGCATGCAATTTTAGGGGGACCAAAAATATAAAGCACAACCATCACATACCTCAGGAGGTAAAGCGGTCGTCCACTAATCGGAAGGTCGTTGGTTCGATACCTGGCCCCAGCAGTCTACGTGCCAAAGTGTCCTTGGGCAAGATATTGAACCCCAAATTGCTGTGCATGCGAATGCTTATCGCTTCTGAGGAACAGGTGGCACCTTGTACGGTGGCCTCTGCCACCAGTGTATGAATGAGTGTATGAATAAATGAATGCTGACTTGTGTTATAAAGCTCTTTGAGTGGTCGGTAAGACTAGAAAAGTGCTATATAAATGCAGTCCATTTACCACCCCTATAGGTTTGGTTCTCCAAAAGACTGATGATACACATATAACAATAAACACAATAATACTCATTCAGTGCTAACGTACATTTTATCACTGCTATGAATAATTACTAAGGCTGTCAATCGATTCAAATATTTAATTGGGATTAATTGCATGATTGTCCATAGTTAACCATGATCATTCTCAAATTAGTCACACATTATTTTATCTGTTCAAAATGTATCTCAAAGGGAGATTTGTCAAGTATTTAATACTCATATCAACAGTGGAGTGGGCAAATATGCTTTGTTTATGCAAATGCATGTATATATTTATTAATGGAAATCAATTAACACAACACAAAACAATGACAAATATTGTCCAGAAACCCTCACAGGTACTGCATTTAGCATAAAAAATATGCTTAAATCATAACATGGCAAACTGCAGCCCAACAGGCAACAACAGCTGTCAGTGTGTCAGTGTGCTGACTTGACTATGACTTGCCGCAAACTGCATGTGATTATCATAAAGTGGGCATGTCTGTAAAGGGAGACTCGTGGGTACCCATAGAACCCATTCACATATCTGGAGGTCAGAGGTCAGAGGACCTGCTTCTGGCTATGCCTGTTTTTCCGCGCCAAAATTTAGCACGAGTTTGGAGTGTTATTTAACCTCCTTGCTGACAAGCTAGTATGACACTGATCGGTACCAATGGATTCCTTAGGTTTTTCTAGTTTCATATGAAACCAGTATCTTCACTCTAGCTTTAAAACTGAGCCCGTTACAACCTAAAAAGCGCAAGTTGCGTTAAAGAAATTAGTCACATTAAAACCAATTATCGTGTCAACTTTGACAGCCCTAATAATAATCACAATTTCCCCACAATCGTCTCTTTCCCAATGTGAGTCTATGGGAAAAAGTATTTTTTGGCAAATGGGCACTCCGCGACGGACCCAGAAGTGGTATTCCACAAAAAACATTTGCTTCGAAGCACGGCACTCTTTCTGGGGGCTTAGTTTCCAGTCTTTATGCTAACCACCTCCTGGCTGAGAGTGGTATCAATCTGAACATCTAACTCTCAGCAAGAAAGAAAACAATTGAAAATGTTGAACTATTACCTTAAATGGTGTGAAGGCCAATTCAGAGAAATCAGAGAAAAATCTATGTGGAATGATGATGTCTGAAGCGCATGGTTATAGTCCAAAAGAAGCTGTCAACAGAGTACTCTGAGTGTCTCTGGAAATGTAAGTATCTACAGAGATGTAGAGCTATCTGCAGGAGCTCTGCACTACATGTCGACATCCAAATCAATGCATAGAACCAGCAGGTGTAACTTATTGAGTTGTTTTCAGTGTTGGCGTGTAAATGAAAAAAGGTGTGAAAGGTTGAGATTCTTGAAAACCCCCCCCTTTAATGATCTGAGTGGAAGAACATTACTCATTCTCTTTTCCCACCCAAGTGTTCCAAGCTGATTTGGACCAATACTGTTTCTTTGGGAAAGAATTTGATCTCAATGGGAGTTCCTCTGTTTTGCCAAGGTTTTAATGGTTTCACAGTTTTAGATTAGCCCTATTTGGGATGTCAGCTTTGACAAATTACTCTCAGGATTTTTCCAATGTCAAATATCACCCCACTGCGAACCGGCATGTCCAGAATCCGTGACTGGGCACACCCCTCACTTTGTTTCCCCACCCTGTCACTGTATCACGCTAAACAATTTGGCACTCTCTCAAAGAAATAGATGAATTAAGTGTAGGCGGAGAGCTAATATATATATA
>CAKAOI010011194.1:0-12772 GCA_916701655.1 Sebastiscus albofasciatus | reverse complement strand
GTCCTCAAATGTCTTGTTTTGCCCACAACTCAAAGATGTTCAGTTTACTGTCATAGAGGATTAAAGAAACCAGAAAATATTCACATTTAAAAAGCTGGAATCAGAGAATCTTGGCTTTTTTTCTTAAAAAAATTACTCAAACCAATTAATCAATTATCAAAATAGTCAATAGTTGACAACTAATCAATTAGTCGTTGCAGCTCTAGTTGTTTTTAATATAATATTTGAGCGTTTTCTTTAAGAACATTTGAATAATTGTGCAATGTAAAATGTGCTCTCTTCGCCTTATATTTCTAAATATGATTTGAAACACTTCCTTTATTTGGCCTATGTGGTTATGTTCCTGTGACGGGGATTTTACTGAATTCAGAAAATGTAAATGCTGACAGTTGTTTTTTCTTCTTCTTCACACTCATCTGAATCCGACGCGAAACAGCAGTTGCACGGTATCAAACTGTATTAACTAGAGGATGTAAAGGATGTGATGAAGACCAGAAGGCAAGCTTTCATGGCTTTATTGATTTTGGAACAGCTTGATCCGAGGGTAGATCAACAGTGGATTAACATGGCTGCCGTCACTGTGCGCAGCAGGGTTCCTATTGAGACGGGATGCCACATTTTGAAAGGTGCTTTAAAGTGATTTGTTTCAAAGGGTGACACTGCAGATTTTGGATCAAATATCCAAATCCACTGCTTTTATGAGGACATTGCTTTTAGGAACGTCAGTAATTATTGTAAAAAATGTTTATGTATGTCCATGTTGGTGCAATATGTCCATTGACCTGCAGGAGCAGTTCTGCTGCTATCTTCTCCTGAGCCAAACACAACGTTGTTGACAATTTAAACTTTGGTACAGGATCAAATTCAGAAACCTTGTTGGAATTTGAATCAGAAAAGACATAATCCTTAAAGATGCTAAATTCAGATTATTAAAGGTCTTGTTTATTAGCATTTTTATGTAGACGAATATTTTTTTTAAAATACATCCACAGAGCTTTTAGAAAAGTGCCAAATTAAAGTATGGCTTTTCCTGAAAAAAAGTTATGATTGTGAATTAATCATTTAAAAAAAAAAAATTGGCGGGTCCAAAATCAGTGTTTTGTTTACCTCTGTGGAAGATATCTGACGTTTGGTTCCCACTTCTAACAAGGCTTGTGAGCCAATAGTAAAATGACATTAGTATCACGTGGTATCTCTGGGTCGTCAGTTAGTGTAGAAAAAACGGATAAGTGACTGGCAACGACTTGTTGTGAAGTAAATGCAATGGAAGGAGGGAGGGAAAATGCAACATCTAGTGGCTGAATGTTATCAATGTTATCGATAGCAACTTTATTATAGCAGCAAACAACTATTTGCTCTGTAGAGGATTAATGTCTACTATTAAATACTAAATATAGCCAATGTGAGCCATGTTGAGAGCCGTGCGGAGGCAATCTCTCAAATATACCATTACCAGATATACAATTTAAACCAAATGTACACCTCTGGCTCTGTCTCAGATGAAATTAGTGTGTGTGGTCAAGTGCACGGTATCATTTCAAATATTACAAATCAAATAGTTGACTATTGCTCACGTGATCTATGGTACAAATGTAGTGTCATATACTGACAGTTGTTAGTCTATAAGCCATCCTATACAGCTCCCTTCAAGAATTCTGCGCTCTTCTTTTGTAGGATGACTTTTTGACCCATATATGTCACAGATAATTAAATGTATCCAACTTTGAAACTCAAGGGACAGTTTCATCCAAATGAAACTTTTTAATACAATGAAAAATTAATTTCATGGGGAATTCTCCGTTAAGATAGCTGTCAAGTTGCCTAACTAGACTTTAAAGTGCTGCAGGAAGGGCTTCTGTCTGAATGTACAGTATGTGTGTGTGTGTGCGGCTGTCTTCAGTGCTGTCTGTGCACACCATTTGTGGATGCAATGGATGCATATCCTATTTTCTATTTTCTATTTTACATTGCGTTGCCAAAACATGTTTTTACTCCAGCTCTTTTGGGATTCCCACGCACCCCCAGACCAGCCAGAGAGATGTAGACCCTCCTGTGTGTTCTGAGTTTATCTTGGGTTTTCACTCCAGCTGGTCATACTCAGCTCTCCTCCAAAAGGAGGGTAAAAAAAAAAAGAAATAGTGAGTCACAAACTCAAGAGCAGTTAAAAGGCAGGAAACTGAGGATGCACTAAAAATGGAGTTTTATTATCAAAACAAAACCACAAAGAGATTCTTGGCAAAACAGTAAACACTACAGCCATCGAGGTGACTAAACTATAACTTTGGCAATCACTTGATAGCGCGGGAGGCATCAAACAGGATGGATGGAATTATACTCCAAACTGTCAGAGTGGCTATATGAAGAACATATTATCAGGCAAAGGCACACTGAAGACTTAGCAACAAAGAGAAATAACTCATATGATCCAATAGTTAACCCCTTACCATTCCTTTTTAGAGGGGTAGTGGTGTGAGACAGGGGATGTTCAGGGGTATAAGAAGTCAACAGTAGATGCCACATAGAAGTGGTGTACATCATCTGAAAGCTGGGAACCTGAAGAATTGAGGTGCAAAATTAATAATTTAATTAATTAATTAATTAAATTAAATTGTGAAATGTATAAGGGCTTAGAACATTATAATAGCAGTATCTGATGGCCATTCCCATGAACTATTATGTGTCATAAATGTTGCAGCAATTTTTGGGTTGATACCATTTGTTACACAGATTTGGTGCTAAATTTAACCTTTTTTTTACCAGTAGAGAATTGATAGAAATTATCAAATATTCCTCCAAAATACCACATTAAGACACTAAAGACCTTGAGGAATACCATAGAAAATAGCATGCTGTGATTTGGGATAAAAAATTGTTTTGACATTTGGAGATTTCTGCAAGAATTGCATTTTTTGGTAATAGGATGGCGAGCACTTCTGTTGTGAAAACTGCTCAGAACCCCATATATTGTCAATCTGCCTAGAAAAAACCATCCATCCTCTGAATGATGCTCTAGGTCTCCAGTTTGAGGCTTTAAAGTTTCATGACGCTGTGATTATCCTAGAGGTCACCACAGGTCATTTTATACAGTGAGGTCAAGTTTCAGAAAATGGTCTCACTACAATGAACTATGGGGACTGACATAATCACACATGAATACAATTGGGCTCATTGGATCCACAAGAGTCTCAGCTTTACAGTGATACCCAATTTATGCAATTCTAAGACTGTTTATGGGCAGAAATGTGCAAATATACCATTTTAGAATAGGTGAAAATAACACATTTATACTGCATGCAAAAAACGGCATGGTTTTTGCCCCAAACAGCATGTGATTATCATAAAGTGGGCATGTCTGTAAAGGGGAGACTCATGGGTACCCATAGAACCCATTTTCATTCAAATATCTTGAGGTCAGAGGTCAAGGGACCCCTTTGAAAATGGCCATGCCAGTTTTTCCTCGCAAAAATGTAGCGTAACTTCACAGCATTATTTTGCATTCTTGCGACAAGCTAGCATGACATGGTTGGTGCCAATGGATTCCTTATGTCTAGTTTCATATGATATCAGTATCTTCACTCTAGCTTGAGCCGCAACCTCTGAAAGACAGAATAGTGGAGTGTTAAGGTGTTAAACAAGTTCAGCTCACTGACAGAAGCTTAATCAGCACCTTGGAGAGCGCCACATCCTCACCAGGTACCTGAAACACCTCATTTTAGCTACGACTAAAAGGTTACTGTGCAGCTTTGACACGCTTTTACATACTTTTGTGATATATTTTATATATTCCATTGTGTTTTATGAGTCTGTATGTGCACGGTGTTTCGCCTAAGACCAATGTTGAAGTTGAAGAATCAACCTGTAAGAGCCAAATTTGACTGTAAATAGTTGAGTTAAATTTGTTATTATGTGTGTAGTAGTATTGCATAGGTCTGTGAATTGACTTATCATGGTGATTCTGTGTTTTATTAGTTGTCCAGGTTACTGTGCATGTGCAGTTGGCTTAATAGGAAAAGCAAAATAACTCATGATCAGTTAGTTAAGAAGGTTTCCAGTGGAACAAGTTTTGAGAAACAGACGAGTGTTCTTTTCTCAGAAAAGCTCAGGGGGATTCATGTTTTTGGGTGGAAATTGAAAATTGATATGGAGAATGTAGATAAACTGACAAACCCACGATGACCTGATTTCTGCCTCTCTTTGGAGTCATAACAACAGAAACAGGAAAATTACTCAAAGTATTCTACCTGACAGAAAGTGGTCTGATGTGTTGCAAGTACAGGAATGGATGACGCCTTTTTTTTCTTCTTTTCTTTCTTTGTTGCTTAAAGGTGGAGACAGCAATTATAATACAATACACTTTTTGTCAAATTCAGTAAATATCCAACACAGTCTCACGGCAGTTGGTGAAATAGTCACGAATTTTAATCTGATTAGTGTACATAGACACGAATTTCCCTTTTTTTTTTAAGTGACACTTAGTTAGGTTTAGGAAAAGATCAACTTGGTTATGCTTAGGCAACAAAATACTTAGTTAGGTTAAGAAAAAGATTGTGGTTTGGATTAAAATAACACCAGAAGTGCTGTAACTTAAGTACGGAAGTTACATGACAAAAACTACTTAGTTAGGTTTAGGAAAAGATCAACTTGGTTATGCTTAGGCAACAAACTACTTAGTTAGGTTTAGGAAAAGATCGCGGTTTGGGTTCAAATAACACCAGAAGTGCTGTAACTTAAATGACAAATAAATCAACTTTGACTTTTGATTTCACACGAGACACAAACACCGGTCTCCTTGGCGAAAGTCCTGTGTTTTTTGACCCATCCATCCTTTACGACCTCCTCCCTATGCGGCGTTCGCTGCTCTCTATACCATCCGGTTCATAATTCCGTGGATTACATTCAAATTGATTTCGTGCTGACCATCACGGAAGTTGTTTTTTTAAATTCATGCCTATGTACGCGAATCAGTGCATTCAATTTCATGACTATTTCATAAACTGCTGTGCGACTGGGCTGGAATATTTCCTCACGGTCCGCTATCTGTCCATTCTCTGTGTGTGTGTGTGTGTGTGCTGAAAAAGCATCTGGTGTTCATCCACAGCCCTGGCTCTGTAAATGGGGGCATTGTTTGTTGGTATTCGTGCTTGTGGACACGACAGGGGAAAGGCCATGGATGTATGCGATTCATTCAGTAGTTCTGGTAAGTTGCATGGATGCCTGAATGAGACATGTTTAATTCTTGAATGGTTCTCTGTCTGAGATCACCACATGAAGTATATATGTGTTTGGTCAGCTAGCCTTGAACCCTTGTCATTTTTACTAAAATTTAGGGGACATTTTGGGAGATACTGTTGAGACTTGGTCGTGGTCTTCTTTAAATGCTGATACAATATAGATATGAACAGTACTCAGAGCAACACATTAGTCCAACAGCTGTTTTGTTAGTAATCCTGGATTCATGCCATGATAAATTGATTAATGGCTTTTTCACAGAACATTTGAAATTCATATATTCAGATAAATCTGTGTTATCAGCTATTCACAGAGAATAGCTGAAAACACATGATGTTGATGTTGACTCACGTACTCATCGCTGTAATTCAAACATGTTAACTGGATTGACCGCATTGAAAATACCACTAGGAGGATTCTTCATATATACCTTTTCTTGGACCTCTGTAAAATGCTTCCTCCTATTTCTACACGTTATCACACCACGTCATCTGGATGGATAAACATCAGTGCACCTACAGTCTAGTCTGAACTCAGCAAAACTGCCTTTTCATTCAAAGCAACCCTGACCTTGGAATAATCTCACAAGATCAACTTCTTCTCCGACCGCTGCTACTGTATCACCACCACTTTCAAAATATGTTTCATAAAGAATGTAATTGTTTCTATTAGACGATTAGTTTCAAAAATTGATTTTCAAACAGAGGGTCTATCTCGAGAGAAATCCTGGTTAATTAAATACAAATTAAGAAAATTAATTATTAAAGAGGAGCTATTATGATTATTTTCAGGTGCATACTCGTATTTTGGGTTTCTACTGGAACATGTTTGCATGCTTTAATGTTCAAAAAATGCTTTATTTTTCTCATAGCGGCCTCTATCTGAAGCGCTCTGTTTGAGCTCCTCATTAATGATAAACTTATGATTCCCAACCCTACTAGAGAGGATTTGGTGATTAAAAAAAAGAGACAGAGAAAAGGGAGAGCTAAGCAATAAACGACTCATAAACAATTATATGCATTGATCATCTCCAACCTAAAGTTTTTGTCTATTGCTATGAACTGCCTAAACCTCCTAAATACCTCTTCTGAAATACAAACATGGAATTTTAAAGAAAAATACTCCTAAAAAAATCCTTTATTCTTGGTCTGAAGCACTTGAAGTGAAAGAAACTCACCACAAACCAACTCACTTCAAACGGAGAGTCTCTGAACAGACAGTTATAATTCATCTACTTTTTATGCAGGCAACTTCTCAACCTGCCAAACCAACCCACCCCTCACTGGGGGACTCTGAACATTTACAAACTGGGAATTAACTGCATATGAAAAAGTTTTGGTGTTTGTGTTTTTTTTTCTCAGCCTCTTAAATTTTTTTATTTGATGTCTATTTTTTTGGCAATAAACAATTGAAATGCTTCCTGGGAGAAATAGCCTACACCTTCTGCAACTGTGTCCCCATTCAAATATCTCTGAGATGTAAAAACAGGCGTTTGCATGAGTAGGCTGGAGCTGTGAGGAGACGTAACATCTCCTGCTGCATTGAACAGATGCTCAGAGCACAGGGACTCTTAATCCACTCCCAGTGAAACGAGATGCTGTGTCTCAGCAGAGTACCGCTGAGAGTGGAATAAACAAACACAGGCTTCACTGATGCAAAATTACTAATCAAAGTAATAAGAGTTCTTGAACTCAAGGGGTTATAGTCATCAAACCATTGACCGTATGCACCCACTCCCAAGCCTGCACCAGTGGCACCTCTGTGGGCACCTCTGCTTTTACTCCAGGTGAGGTTTAACCAAATTGCTTGCAGAGCTCCTTTTGAATTGCTATTGCCTAGACCTTCACTTGAGACCACTTTACCCCAAAAAGCATGAGGCTCAAAACAACGTCATGGCTACTAAGGCTCACAAACCCTTCCAATATAATAAGTCTGCAATTTCAAGTGGAACATGCTACAAAAAAAAACAATCAATTACAAAATTTAATAGCGAACATTTTTTTAAGCTGTTCAAAATGTACCTTAAAGGGAGATTTGTGAAGTATTTAATACTCTTATAAACATGGGAAACAAATATGCTTGTTTTATGCAGATGTATATATATTTATATTATTTTAAATCAATTAAGAACACAAAACAATGACAAATATTGTCCAGAAACCCTCACAGGTACTGCATTTAGATTAAAAAAATGCTCAAATCATAATGTGGCAAACTCAAGCCCAACAGGCAACAACAGCTGTCAGTGTGTCAGTGTGCTGACTTGAAAACCTCATGTGATTATCATAAAGTGAGCATGCCTGTAAAGGGGAGACTCGTGGTTACCCATAGAACCCATTTTCATTCACATATCTTGAGGTCAGAGGTCAAGGGACCCCTTTGAAAATGGCCATGCCAGGTTTTCCTTGCCAAAATTGAGCGCAAGTTTGGAGCATTATTTAGCCTCCTTCCCAGCACACTAGTATGCCAATGGATTCCTTAGGTTTTTCTAGTTTCATATGATGTCAGTATCTTCACGCCCGTTAAAACCTAAAGATCACAACCTGCATTAATGCGTTAAAGAAATTAGTGGTGTTAAAAGAAATTTACGTGTGCAATTATCATGTTAACATCCTAGTTTTAACATTTTAACATCCCACATTTATTCTAATTCTAACTTACCAATGTGTCTGAAATGCAAAAAATTTAAACATGTAATCTGTGAAGTATTTAACATTTTCGTTACTCACAACGACAGATAGCTAATTATGTTGTTTTCAGAAGAAAATGGATACCACACTAAGCAAAATACTAAAAGCAGCTGAAATATCAGTTGAAATGTAAATGCTAAAAGAAGTTTATTTGACTATATATCAGTTTATTCCTGTAGGGATAACATGACTCAATAAAAACTGAAAAATAAAACACCTCACTTGTACACACGACTTTTAACTGCAGATTGTAATTATGTTTAAAAAGAAGTAATCACATTCAACCACAGGCGCAAAGCTAATTGCTGTCACCTGAAATCAAGTCAAGGGGTTTTAATTAAATCAGTTTAAACTATATTTTCACTGAGGGTTTCCTTATTGCTTATTATACTGTGCAGACTCAAGCATGAGCGATAATCTGCTATTGTCGTGCATTAATGTTTTGAATTAATGTTTATGATGTTATTCCCAAAAGGTTCAGATTAGGACAAAGAAATTAGAATAATTTAGAGACCTTAATTATCATACTCCTACTTTAAAACCTTAATTAATCAGATGAGTCACAAGACCCTTGATAATTTGAGGTTGTTCCTCCATGAGGGACTCTATGGAAGCCCTGAGAGGCAAGTGAGGAAAAAAAATATGGTGATCTATTTCACATGTCTGATCTAAATAGTTTTATATCCTGTATTTATGACTTAAAAACAGGTGGAAAAAAAGGTTTTGCCAGTTTTTTCATCTGTGAAAACAAGAGGGAAAAAAAGTTTTGCCAGGTGAAAAGAACATTTTTGGCATTTTTTTTTTTTTTCAGTCAGGATCATTGTGGCCACAGGAGGCTGAAGTGCACCGCTACCTACAGTATGTTCTAAATAGGACTAAAAGCATTCATGTTTTCTTCTCTTCTTCTTTCTTTCGTCCTGTTTGGAACATGGGGTAGTGGTGCACGCAGCGTCTTGTGGCCGAAATGAGTATTACAACAACAAACACGTAAAATAATGATCCTGGCTCATTAATTAATTTGTATTGGCTATGTCCGAGCCAAGAACAATTATGGAAATTGGTGTTTGATACTCTGTCCCAACTCAAGTGCCATTATTATTAATTTTTTTAATTTAATTTTTTTTCTTTCTCTTGTACAATGTATAATTGAACCTGACCCCTGTGTGGGACGAGTTACATTTACCTGCCGCAAAACGTAATGCCCCTGCCTTCGCCTCTCTCCTAGCACGTCTTGTTATTTCATTTAAATGTAAGGAGGATACCCCGTCCACACATACCAAATGGCTTAGAGACTTGATGTCATGCCTCAATCTTGAGAAGATTTGGTACTCCGTCCACGGATAGGACCAAAAGTTTTGTGAGGTTTGGGGTACCTTTCTCACATATTTTCAAAGGCAGTTTCTGAGCAGCGAACTTCTGACTTTTTTGCCTTCTGCTGGAGGAGGACTGAGTGTGTTTCCATTTCACTTGCTCCTTTGAATTCCTTTAACTCATACTTAACTATGATAATGATTATTCTGTATGTAGCTCATATTATGGAAATTGTTGGGGTGCAGAAATAGCTTTTCCTGTAACAGTGTATTATTATTATTATTATTATTATTATTATTATTATTAATAATTTCTTTAATTTATCTTTCTCCCTCTTTTCCTTTTTTTCTTGATTGTACCACATTCATTCCACATACATCTGGATTGTAAGATTACTTGTGAAAATCTAATAATAAGAACTTTGAAAGAAAGAAAAATTATCCTGACAAAAAAAAACATTATCTGCCAAAAATGTTTTTCACCTGTTTTCACAAATGATAAAAAAAAAAAAAAGAATTTAGAACAACAAACATTTTCACCTGCGCTTAAACCTGCAGTAGGCAGAAACCTTTCAGTGTATAGTAAGATATGGATAAGGTAGATAACTAATCTTCTGCACCTCCTCATGGCTCTGTTTTCAGGCTTTAAAAAATCTAGCTTGTGATGGGGGACTTTGGCCAATCACAGGTCACTTCAGAGAGAGAGCGTTCCTATTGGCTGTGCTCCGGCTGGTGGGCGGTGCTTGGTGTTTCCTCAACATGGCTCTGGGTCACAAACTTTCTCATTTTACAGCTAAAAATTACACTACAAGATGTTTCTGAAAACATTTTATGCGAGGAATAGGCATTACAGTAACAGAATATTGATTCATATTTGATCAGCGCTGCCTAGTTTGACCGCTTGATTGGAGTTTGCGAGTGATTGACAGCTGTACAGAGACGGCAGCTGGACGGCAGACTCCAGATCAGCTCTGATTGGTTGTTTTCCTCCAGTTTGTGAAATCTTGCAGATGCCGTTAGGAGCACCGGAAGACACAGGAGGACACAGAGGCACATGATTTTTTTTCAGATTCCCTGTCTCATGCTCGACTGTCAGGATATAGTGACCGTTTAATAAAAATAACTTTTTTTAATCATATTTGCTCCAATCTTGCTGACTGCTGCTTTAAGTCATAAACACAGGAGAGAATACAATTAAGATTAAGACTTACAAAACAGATCACCAGAATTTCTTTTCTCACTTGCTTCCATATGGATAGCTGTATAAAGATTAAAAAATACCTACAAACCTTACAAATGCATTACTAATTTGGGTAGAGTCAAGCCAGTTCATGCATATTCTACACTTTTTTGGGGCTTTTTAGGAATTTGGGAACGTATAATCTTGTCATGATATATTGTAAGAAGATGATCTCCTGAAATCGTCTTTAAAAAAGACACAAAACCAGCAGAGGCCAGCACATAAAGAGCCCAGTAAGAACTGTAAAGCATGATGCTATCGTGCAGTGGGGCTGTTTCTCCTCACTGCTGGGATGAAACTGCTGTACAAGAAGTTGCTCTTGTTCCTTTATAATAAACATGATATGTAAAGTATCTATTATATAAATACATGCACATCTGGTACAATAATAATCCTTGTTCACTGTAAGGTGTTGATTAATTTCCATAGAGTCAATTATTCTGAGTTCTTATGACGCTAATGAATTGTTACATTTGTACCCACACCTTACAGGTACATACAGAACTGCAAAACTGGAGGCATATGTGATAAAATGATGCGTCTCTGCATTAGCACTCCTCTCCGTCTTCTGTAATGTATGGCCAGAGAGGTCCCACACATTCTCCACAAGCCCGAGGCAAGGGAAGACTCTGACTATGTTTCTGTTACTCATTCTTCATCACCTCAGGAATTGTTCATTGCGTTAGAAACAAACATGTCTTTGGGGCATGTCTTAGGCCGAGGATGAGAAATGAATCTATTAATATAATGAAGAACGATCAACAGTTACAGTATGCAAATACAGCAAACGACAAAACACATTTTCTCCGTGTTAAATCCTGTGTGGCTGTAGCATAGTCAGGTAATACCATCCAAACCAAAGTGTACTCTAGTTTGCAATCCTCAAAAGGAAAAAGGAAATTAAACCTGCAGTTGGCAGAATGTTTTTGGCATCATTGGGCAAAAATCCCATAATAACCTTTCAGCATATTGTAATTCAAGTGTTCTGAGAGATAACTAGACTTCTGCACCTCCTCATGGCTCTGTTTTCAGGCTTTAAAACATCTATTGGCTGTTCATTCAAGCTGTCAATCTCTCGTGAACTTCAATCAAACAGGTCAAACTAGGCAGCGCTGATCAAATATGAATCAATATTCTGTTACTGTAATGCTTATTTCTCACATAAAATGTTTCACAATCATCTTGTAGTGTACTGTTTAGCTGTAAAATGAGAAAGTGTGCTCCGACTGGTGGGCGGTGCTTGGTATTTCCTTAATTTATCTCAACATGGCTGCGGGGTCACAAACTTTCTCATTTTACAGCTAAACAGTACACTACAAGATGTTTCTGAAAACATTTGAGGTGAATAATAGGCATTACAGTAACAGAATATTGATTCATATTTGATTAGCGCTGCCTAGTATGACCGTTTGGTCGGAGTTCACGAGTGATTGACAGCTGCTCATAGACGACAGGCTCCAGCTCGGCTCTGAATGGTTGTTTTCATCCGGTCTGTGAAATCTTGCAGATGCCATTAGGAGCACCGGACAACACTGGAGGACACTAGAGGACACCCGAGGACACAGACGCACATGATTTTTTTTTTTCAGATTACCTGTCTCATACACTACTGTCCGGATATAGTGACTGTTTTATAAAATAATCATATTAACTCCAATGCATCTTTAACTCAATTACACAATTCACAGCTTTAAATCATTATCCTCTTCAATCTTGTACAAAATAAAGCCCAAACTGACTTAGAAAATTAATTAGCATTCTCCTAACATTGGATTGCGGTCTAATCTGAATGTGGACCACCGTGAGGAGAGGAATTCCACCTGGCAGAACCTGCAAACACTAGCAAACAGCCAGGGTAAAGCAATAAAGCTGGGTAGATTAGCACATAAAGATAAGTGTGCTGTCATTAGACCTGACCATTTCAGTGATTTATCTGCAGTCTGATGGCCCTGGCTGCCCCAGTCTAGTCTGGGCTCATTTATGGTAGTGGTGTTTAAAGACCGTGGTTTGTTTCAAGTACAAACACTTAGCTGTCCATAATTAAGTATGTTTCATTATGTTGCTGTAGGTTTTGCAAATATCTGATGATCACTTAAATACGTGTTCAGAAATTAATTTAATGATGAGTTAATAAGTTTATTTACTACAATTACTAAGACACTTACTAAGACATTATACGCAGAGGGACATTGCATGCAACAAAGTTACAAAAATACATCAATAAAATTATCCTTTAATAGTAAGTGATTAATATAAGTATGCATGGACAAACATGTTATTAATTGCGATTAAATATTTTAATC
>CAKAOI010011185.1:27289-45983 GCA_916701655.1 Sebastiscus albofasciatus | reverse complement strand
CGGACTGTCTGCTGTCTCTGTGACCTGTTCATTAACCTACAGTGAGTCACACCTGATGTCAACGTCATGAAAACAATAATTAACAGAACATCTTCTGATGGCATTCATGAAGTAACGGTTTGGTTTAAATCTCTAGCAGTCTATTGGTCGGTTCACACCCAGCTGGAGGAGGACAGATCCTCTCATTGGTTGGGAGTCTGTGACCTCCTCCCCCTCTCAGCTCCTCAAGTGGGACAGCGAGGGGGGGCAGCTCAGCCCTAACAATGGACTGGTCCGTGAAAAAAAGAAACAAAGGAGAAGACCAGAGCTCTCTCGTGGGAGGAATTTAGGACCTCGGTTACCCCTCCTCTTCTTCTCTTATCCTGTAAAAATCATCTGGCTCCATCACTGTACTTAAACATTTGCAGATAAAGTGTAATTTCTTATCAGGGGGAGAGGAAACCTGATGAAACTCATCTGACCGGACTCAGGATGTCGTTAAAATCACTTGATTTATTTAGGTTTGAAGTCATGAAACATTAACACACTTGTTTGAAACTTGAGTTGAAACAATATAATAATAATTGGCAACAATTTTGATAAAACTGTTTTAGTTTCAGTCATTTTTCAAGCAGAAAAGAAAACCATTTTCAGGTTCCAGCTTCTCAAATGTGATGATTTGCTGCTTTACTCTGTTTTATTTAATTGTAAAGTGAAAATCTTTGAGATTGGACAGTTTGTCGGACAAAATACATCTGAAGACGTCACCTTGGGCATTTCTTTCCACTACTTTCCAACATTTCATAGACTATTGCAGTCCTAATGGCGGGCTGGATATAAGCAGACTTGAGCTCACGTTAGAACGAAACTATAGGAAACGTGTCCATTTTAGATAAACGCGATAAACGGTCCTAAGGAGAGTCAGGCTGCTGGACTTGTTTTGTTTTGATTTCCTGTCTTTCTGGGAAATGTTTAGAGTGAGTTCCTGCCCCACCTAGAGCTAATATGACTAGCAGAAAGCACCCACGAGTGTCCGACCTCTCCATCCACCTCCCTGTGTGATGACAACCCCCTGCCTCTCCGCAAGCCTCCCCAGCCCCCCACACACACTGGAATTTAACCCTCGTGACCCTGGTACCGAGCAACAGAGGAGCCCCCCTCCGCACACACATAATCTCTGTTCCTGTTTTAATATGACGCTAAATATCTCCCAGGTGAATCAGCGAATCATCCACACGGACAAAGAAGAGGCGCAGCTGTTTCTCCTGTGACCAAGACGTAATCTGTATCCTCTTCCTGTCTTTAAGTTGTTTTTGTCTACACTCGGCCAAAACTAACGTAGTTTAATACAACAGACCTGCAATACTTTGTCCACCTCTTTTATATCAATGTGAGTAGACTAAATTTGACCAGAAACTAGAGCTGAAACTATTAGTTGATTAGTCGAAAAACTGTCTACAACTACTGTATTTAGATTTTGAAGCAACAATCCTCCCAAAAATCCCTAACTCCAGCTTCTAAATTGTGAATATTTGCTGCTATTCTTGGTCTTACTTGATAGTAATCTTTAGGAAATTATACTGAGCATTTTTCTCTATTTCCTCACCTTTTATAGACCAGACCATTAATTTGTTAATTATGAAAATATTTGGCAGATAAATCAACCTTACTAGAAACTACTCTTACAGTAATATAAAACAATTCAACATCACCCATGGATGGATTACTGAACAGGCCTACTGGGCACAGGCCCAGGGACACCGTTGGCCTTCACCTACTGTACAAAATGTCCCTCAAAGAGACATGTACCAACCAGGAAAAGACTCAAAAGGACCAAAAGGAAACATAAAAAGACTACTAAGAAATGCAAGACAGCTGCAAAGCGTCACAAAGAGACCACAAAGACAACTTACAACAACTATGAAAAGGGGCAAAACAACCATAAAGAGGCACAAAACAACCACAAAGAGACACGGAAACTCACAACAATATGATGAGGGGCAAAATAACCACCAACTAAAAATAACTAGACCAAAACAATTCCAAAGAGATACAAAACGACCACAAAGAGACACAATACAACCATAAAGTCTGTGTGTCTTACTCACCTGAGAAATGGTGGGGCCTTTTGCAAGTCTGTGCCCAGGGGCACATTGTCTCATAATCCACCCATGACATCACCCCAGTTTAATTTAAACCTCTCAAAACCAGCTTCAACAAAAATAGAACCTCATAACCTTCATGATTTATTGCAGATGCTGTATTGGACTGCATTAGTTCATCAGGGGAGAAATCATGTCTTTAATTTATTCATTTAAAGAGGACCTATTATGCTTTTGTGCTTTTTCCCTTTTTCTTTAGTGTGTTATATAATTTTTTTTGTGCATGAAAAAGGTCTGCAAAGTTACAAAGCCCAAAGTCCACACCAAAGGGAGTTACTCTCCCCCACAGAAACACTGCTCCTGAACTGCCTGAAACGCCTTGATTGAAGTCCCGCCTTTTCTTCCGTAACGTGGTGATGTCACCTAGTAATACATTTGCATAATACCTGCCTAGCAGCTAGTTTGGCATGCCCTCAAACAAAACTGGTTAGAGTGGAGCTGGAGCGTAGTCCGGAGAGTTTGGTTTGGTTGACCAATCACAGCAGAGTGGGCCAGCTGACCAATCAGAGCAGACTGGGCTTTTCTGTGAAGTATGCACCTGAAAATAAGCATGATAGGTCCTCTTTAAGTAATTTATCAAACACAAATGCCAAACATTTGCTGATTGCAGCTTCTCAAATGTGAGGATTTGTTTATTTTCTGTGTTTGATATCACTGTAAACTGAATATATTTGGGTTTTGGACTGTTGGTTGGACATGAAAATGCAATTTGAAGATGTCACCTTGGGCTAAAGGAAATTCTATGTTCCGCTATTTTCTGACATAATAGTCATTATGTATAACATAATTTAGATATAAATGGATAGTGAAAAAAACATGAGTTGCAGCCGTTAAACTCTCGGTTTTTCCTCTCTAATGGTCATACTGGGGGAGATACTCCTCTCTGGGGTGTAAGGTGAGTGAATGAACTCAGTGAAGGTGTCTGGTGTTGATTACTGCGGGTCGAGTAGGTGAACTTGGTATTGCTCGATGCTGTGTTTGAACTTTGCTGCACACATTTTTATCTTTTGAGCAACATTTGCATGACTCTGAATAGTAAAATTGCGTGTCCTTTGGACAAAAGCTCTATATATATTGTCTCAACCACAGCCACTCACTCCCATTTTCTTTCTCTCCTCTCTTATCAGTGTGTGTGTGCGATGGTGTGCACGTCACTGTGCGGGAGAAGCAGCGGTTTGCGATGCTCTTCCAGTCCGTGGTCCTCCCGTGTCAGTACCAAACAGCCTCCACTCAGACCCCGGTGGTGCAGTGGTGGTACAAGTCTTACTGTCGAGACCGCACACGGGAGTCCTTCACCATACCCCAGAGTCTGGGCGTCCAGGCCTCCGAGCTGGGCACCACGTCCCACCTGGAGTGCTCCGACAGCAGCCGCACAGTCCGGGTTGTGGCCTCGGCGCAGGGAGCCTCCATGACGCTGGCTGAGCACTACAAAGGCAGAGACATCGCCATCGTCAACAGTAATGTCATCATTTTTTATCCTTAAGTTATGAATTAAGGAGAAAGAGTTGCTGCAGCTGTTTTGATGACTGCACTCAGGAGTCAGAGCTGACGGTGCTTTGTGGTTCCTGTTCTCGAAATAAACCTCTTTTGTCTTTGTCACACAATAGAGTAGGCACACACACACACACATGATCATGACCTCCTGCTCTCACTCCTATTCATGTATGACTCCTTGTAAAACCTCAAGCCTTATCAAGACAAAACACCCGTCTTCTATCCACGTTTCAGTGGGACACACCACGTTCAACAATGCCCTTCTGTCGTCATTTGATACAGTAAAAAAAACATAACATGGTACATTCATCTATTCTGGTAATCACTTAATTATATTTTTAATTGAATTTTTGTTTTGTTTTTCACATAAATGCTATGTGTTTGGTTTTATCTTGGCTTCACAAAAAACTGTGCAGATGCTAAAAACACTAATAACTAGAAGAGTAGATAAATGTTAACTGCTGTTACAGGTGTATTCAAACCTCAATGCTTTTGTTACCGACATAAAAGTGTCCATGGCACGGAGTATTGAAGTTTGTCAAGTACCGAAACCTGGCATCAAATCTCTGCTCAGATTTGTAATCTTGTTTGCTTATTCTTTGATCAGTAGTTTCTGATTTAAATCAAAATTTTGCCAAGTTTTGACTATTTAATTTCAACATTTGAGACGTTTGGCTTCCGTTTTTAAATGATGAAAAAGGTTATGTAGAAAAACATGTTAATACTTCTTAAAAAGTATCTGTTTTGGTATCGGTACTGAAACTCAAAACCCATCATTCAGGTTTCAGTGTATCCTGTACCCGAAAAACTTTTTAACCGAGTAATTATAGTCAGTTTTTTGTCAACGTCAATCAATTTTAATTCACAAATTAAACACTGACCTGCTTTGTGAACATGATCTGACCTCTGACCTCTGACCTTTCACCTCCTACAGTACATATAACCTTGTTTCTTGTCTTTGCACAGGAGCAGACCTGCGTATTAGGAAGCTGCAGTGGGGCGACAGTGGAGTGTACTTCTGTAAAGTCGTCATTGCTGATGATCTGGAGGGGAAGAATGAGGCCCAGCTGGAGTTACTGGTGCTCGGTACGCATACACTTAATTTGTTATCGGAGTACAGTGACAAACTTTGAGCTTGACCAGGATCGACTGGGGAAAGTGAAGTTTCTCTCTATATGTTAGTTTTTGTGTCTTTGTTGCTCTGCGTTCCACAGTGTCTTTACAACAGTTTCCATGGAGACGGCCAGATGGCGTTTCCCTCTTTTTACAGGGTCGACATGGACCTGCATTGTCCAGTGGTGGAGGAAGAACTCAGAGCTTTTACTTGAGTAAAAGTAGCAATACTACTGTGTAAAAATACTCCTGAATAACTCATGCACTCAAAATCTTACTTAAGTAAAAGTACAAATGTATTAGCATCAAAAATATACTTAAAGTACCAACCGTAAAAGTATTCATTATGCAGAATGATCCATTTCAGAATAATATTATAAATATGAATGCATTATGTGCACATCACGTTAATGTTGCAGCTGGTAAAGGCACATTTTTGTTACCTAATACTGCTGGGTAGCTTAACCTATAATGAGATATCGTGATTTATTAGTTGATGTATATTTTGTATTAATAATCTGACTCTGCAAAGAGTAGATTTATCAAATAAATGTAGTAGAGAAAGAATTACAATATTTGCCTCCAAAATGTAGTGGCGTATAAGTAAAAAGTACACATGGTAAGCTACTAGTACTCAAGTAAAATGGCTATAAATTGTACAGCACTTGAGTACTCTCCGTCGCTGGTACTGTTTGTACTGGACTATACTTTACCCTACAGCTTCAAAACCTGTATGGGATCATATGTTCGACTGTTTATGTGTGATCATTATTTGTATTTGTTGCTAATTAATGAATAACAGCTGACGTTTTTGGCGCTAAAGGTGCAGAGATTCACCATCTCCTGTCAATGAAACCTGAAATAACGTGTCCACTCAGCGAGAGAAACCGTGGAGACCATTGTAGCCGACACCTCTCCTTAAGCTGTTACCATGGCAACGTGCTTTTACAGAGGAGACTGGGGCATGTTGAGGGTCGCCGCTGGTGTCGACATGAAGAGAGAGAGAGACGTAGAATACCATTACCCAAAATGAGTTTCCTGCTTTAACTTTGGCTCACCGTCATGTAGCTTGTAGTGTTCGTATTAGTAGAGTCTGCTCATTCACACAGTCCTCCTCCACCGAGTACTAATCTGATTATTATCAGCTCACAGGAGAGAAGAGGGGGTTTAAACGTGTGAGAATAACGAGACTACACTGGGTTGGGGTTTTGCAATGTTGCAATGAAGAAACTGGATTTAGAAAGTGTGTAAAACCACCAGTGCCAGATTAGCATTTCCTAAAGTTTTGAGATCTCACACACTACCAATTTTATACACCAAAAATGAAAATAATCATTAGCCATTTTGGAAAATATGGTTGCTTTGTTGCAGAGAATTAGATGAGGAGATTGGTAGCACTCTCATATCTATCGGTTCAATATCAAGCTGCAGACAGCAGCCGCTTAGCTTAGCTTAGCTTAGCTTAGTTTAGCTTAGCTTAGTTTAGCAACGGAGATTGGAAACAGCTAGCTAAACCGTAAATAGACGGCATATAACTTCCCATAAAACCGCAAATTGTTCATTTTAAACGTGTGATTTTGAATGGTGTAATCACAAGATAGCCATTTCCCCTGCTTCCAGTCTTAGAAATAGTAAGAGGTAAGCACAACTACAGGCCAAGTATACCTTTCTGTAGGCCTATATGGCAAGAATACTTAATTATACTTTTTTTAAGTATACAAGTAGGCCTATAAGCCAAGTATACTAAGACTTTTCTGTATACTCGTCAGTATAAACCAAGTATACTTATGTATACTTTTGTTAAGTATATATCTGATAAAGGTGAACTGAAAGTTTACTCTCTTATTTTATGTTTAAAAGAAGTATGCTAATAGCACACTTGAGTAAACTTCTTTTTGATAAGGGAAACTAACCGGCTCCAGCTCCATATTTACCATACAGACATGTCAGTGGTGTCAATCTCGCTTCATTCTCAGCAAAAAATCAAATAAGTTATTTCCCAAAATGTCGAAATAATAAACACTACATTATCCCACCATCTCCCTCATCTCTGATTTCATTTTTCTTTTGGATTAATTTTTCTTCACTCCCTCTGCTCTCCCTTTTTTCTTGCAAAACCTTGTCATGTGCTCCTCCATTACTCATGCCTGCATCTTTCACTGCCTCCCTCAACGTCGGGGCTGCATAGCTCCTCGGCTCTCTCAGGTTACTCAGTGTTACTGAGCTTCATGGTATGTAGATGAGTGCGCCAGGGAACCAAGATTACTTTTTTTATTTGGTGGGAAGGGTACGCTGTTTTTTCTCCCTCCATAGTAACAGTCTACTCAGCACACTGTGGAGCCAGTGGGTGTTTAGTCTATCCCTGCAGTCAGACAGATCACACTGCTCTTTACTGTAATTATAGTCCTTTGACACCTCACGATAAAAACATACTAAAAACATGAACACCTGCAGTTGTGTCTCAATCTCAACACACCTGTTGCAGTCCCTTTATTTTTCTGTATTTTAACGTTTTCTATCGGCTTCTCTTTTTTGACCCGTTTATCTGACGCACAAAAGACACATTGTGTCACAACCAACTTGGTGACCTTTTTTTGATGAGCTGCCATGCTAAATTGTTGCCCTAGAATCGTTATGTGCCCCAGTTTCCAAAACCCCCTCTTTGTCCATCACACACGGCCTCTCTTGGCATCTCTCCATATGTGTGTGTGTCATGTTGTATGCGTGTAGATTCATGTGTGTGCAGTTTCAATGCCACCAGAGAGGCACACGTGTGCTGTCTGTGCACCTCTATACAGAAACATAGCACTCCTGGCCTCCTGCTAAAATTAGATTTAAAGTAAAGTGCATTTTGAACTCTGAACTCTGACTTATGTTCATGTTCACAGGCTAGTAGTTTTATTTTTAAACACTTCTAAGAAACTGTATTAAACTCTAAGAAACTTTTATTAGCATAAACTCTGGACACCAAAATAATATCAGTGTGATTCATGTGATAACAGCGTCTACGTCATGCTAACTGCTCTGTGAGGCTGTATCATAGACTGTAAGAAGTGGACGTAGTCACTGTGACGTCACCCATTGGTTTTTCGGACTGAAGCTTTGAGTTCGGCATTTGGGCTGGCGCCATCTTGGTTCTTGGCTGTCTCAATGTTGTTTTTTTTGCAACCAGAAGTGACACGAGAGGGGGGAGCTATAAGTAAAACCAAACTCTGAATAAGACGTTTTCAGGCTTTCATGAACTGAAAACACACTGTGAAAGGGTTAAAGTTGGAAGATGAAAACACGGACAACTCCCAGCGCGGATAATGTCATGTTAGCGGCCTCTCAATCACAAGGTAGCCACGCCCTAAAGCATCCCCTGCTTTATGGTCTATTTGACTCTAAATGGGACCATAATTTACTAAATGAACATCATGCTGTATTGAAGAAGACTTGAAACTAGCGATTGAGACCATAAACTCATGTTTACAATAGTTACTGAGGTAATAAATCAAGTGAGAAGTAGGCTCATTTTCTCATTGATTTCATTGACAATCAGACTTCTTTTTGCAACCAGAGGGGTCCCCCTGCTGGCTGTTAGAGAGAATGCAAGTTTAAGGCACTTCTGCATTGGCTTCACTTTTCAGACACAGAGGCTTCCCACTGGGCCGTACTTGGACACTTCTGAACGTCACTAGTTTTGTAGTTTTGCAGGTAGTTAAACAAACTTTGGGCAAACTAAAATTTTGACCTGATGATGGCACTAGATGAAAAATTATTATGTTTTTTTTTTATTAAATTATTATTATTTTAATTAATCATGAATGTGTCTAATAAATTTCATGGTGTACTATTCAATAACTGTTTAGACATTTGCCTTAAAACTACAAATGTCAACCTCATGGTGGCACTAGAAGAAAAGTCAGAGGATCACCAATGTCAGTGGGCTGAATGTCTGAAGAGCATTTCATGGTAATCCATCCAGTAGTTGTTGAGATATTCACAGACCAACCAGCCTTACCATCCCTAGAGCCACCGCGGCAGCATGGCTAAAAAATGTCCTCATTCATCGTCATGACAGCATGTAAGATGAATAATTTGTGTAAAAAGTTTGCCCCTTCAGTTCCTCAATTAGTGCATGACCATTAATCATCCACTCTGCCGACCTTTTGACTCTTGCTTTCTGCTTCCTCTGCCGGCCTTCACCTGTGCTCTCCCTCTCTCTGCAGGCAGGACAGGTCCGCAGGACGATCTCCTACCTGAGTTTGATGTGGAGATTATGCCAGGTACGGCACCGCCCCTGCACTTTCGGCTCACTGCCTGGCATCTTCCAGCTTCCCTATCCATGTTTTAATTCTCACTGACCAATCAAAACTCTCTTTGACTAACAAATGTATGTTCATGAGCCCGTGTTGACACTGTTACAGTCAAAATGAGGAAAATGTACAGAAAGTAGCGTCTAACCCAACCTGAAATTACACACAGTCAATTATTGAAGCTACAAAAAGAAAAAAATAGGTTTTATCTTTTATCCCTAGTCATGATTTATATTCCATAGGAGATGTGTGCTGACACCCTGTTGGGCACACCCTGAGGAAGTGTGTTGTTAGGGTCTGGATGCTTTAGAGATGTGATGATGGATAAGAGTCACTCAGTTTCCTTTTTTTTAGTGCTCTGTGGTCTCATTGAAGGGGAGCCAGAAACAGCAGCATGGTTTTAAAGGAAAATTCTGGTTTATTACAGCTTGGGTCTGACTATTGTGGTTTTAAACATTGTTGTATTGTAACCACTAAAGTAATTGCTGAGATCTGGGGACACAACAAGAAAGAATTGCAAGTGGTCAGATGATCAGTTTAGATAGATTATCTAAACCACTTTATTTGGAGGTAAAACAAGAAGTGTGTCCACCCAAAATGTCTGCAATAGTTCCTCATTGTACAAGAAAACGGTGTGCACGCACAACTTCGGCTATTTTAGCAAGTCAAAGTTGAACCAGGAAATCGATCTGTAAACTGTGATGGATGTTTCTTACTTGCCCCGTTGGACTTTTAATCAAACTTTTTAGCGATGTTGCTGCATTAGCAGATCTTAGCAATCAACTTGGTGTGTGCAATATTTTATTATTACTAGCAATGATGGCAAATTATGAAAATACTTATGACTTTGGAGGTTGTCGTGTAATGTGGGGAGCTAAGACACAGTTCATTGCCGTTTATCTTCATCTGTGCATGTTTTTGCATGTTGTTTTCATTATCTTTATTGATTTTCACCTCATACATAAATCTGCATTATTCTATATGCAGATATGTATGAGCTTATATCCATACCAACGTAGTTTTGCATAACCGTGAGATGTGATACGCCTCATATTAAGTGTGTCTCATGCATATCTGTAAATGCATGTGCAGAATATATATACACATATCCGTTCTCTTCATCCACGTGTTGTGATATTTCCTGACCGATCCTTGCGGTGTCTATCAAACTTTTTCCAGTTGAAGTAAAGATGTATGACCTCTTGTATCCACATTGTAAAGGAAGAGGGTTTGTTGGTGTGTTATATAAAACAGAAAAAGAATCACATTTTTAGGAGCAAACGTTAACTAATGAAGGACTGAAACATATGACGAAGAGAAATCAAATTGTTACATCTAGGACATAAAGGACGGATACATTTTCACTAAGTTATCGTTTGAATAATGAAGTCTGTGTGAATCATACCATGCCTTACACAAATGGTGAAGGAATAATGTGTGTCTGTATTTCAGAGTGGGCGTTTGTGGGATCTGTAGTCTTGGGCAGCGTCTTGTTCCTCTTATTGATGGGGATCTGCTGGTGCCAGTGTTGTCCTCACTCCTGCTGCTGCTACGTCCGCTGCTGCTGCTGTCCTGAAACCTGCTGCTGTCCACGACACTGTGAGACACTTTCTTTATTCACCTTAACTTCCATGTTGCATTCTCAGTGCTATTAACCTGACAGCACATCACTGTGCATGGGAGGTTTATTGTTTTGTTGTTCTCCTGTGTTACTAGTATACGAAGCAGGGAAGATGGCAAAGAGTGGTCCGCCTCCTCCGGTTCCTGTGTACCCTTACTACATTCCTGGTGTTCCTACTGTGGTTCCTCTCGCCCCTTCATCCCATGTGGAGACAAAGATCGCCTCCATCCCCTCAGTGGAGAACAACCTGGCTGGAGGTGAGTGTTTATGAGACGCTAGGAAGCGCTATCTTATTTTGCTTTTAGACACTCTGACTTGACTAACCCTCATTTCATCTATCATCCCGCATCCTCCAGTCTGTCTCTAACCTACGTAGAAATAACTGAAATGTCTGTCAGCAACATGCATGTTTGTTATTTAAATCTAGTCTTAACATATTTGAGTCTGGTTGTTAGTTTTTTTGCTTTGAAAGAAGGTGCATTGGACTCTTACTGTACGTGTATCTGTGTGTGTGTCCTTGCATGGTTATGTCCCTGTGTGTGTACGTACTGTGTGTGTGTCCACATCCACAGCGCGCACTGGTTATCGACTGAAAGCCAGTCCAGACCAGGACTCAATGAAAGTTCTGTACTACGTAGAGAAGGAGCTGGCTCAGTTTCCCTCTGCCAAGATGGCTGCACTCAAAAGTAAGCCTGCACAGATTAGGCCGGTGTCTGTGATCTGTGTGGCTCTGTGACAGCGTTTATGTGTTGTATGTGCATGGTTTGTGTAAATTAACTAGTGCTAGTTTTCATCTAATCCTTACATTCATTCCATAGCATGTAACTGTCCTTCCTGAAACAAGAAAAACTGCTCACTGATTTGAAACATTGGTCTTATACACCAAAAGTTGCAGTCTTAAAGGGATAGCCTCCATCCACAGTAGAAACGGTAAAAAGTAGGTCTCATGGTACATATCATCATATCAGCCATTCCTAGTTGATAATGTTGTCAGGACATCTCAATGTTTAATCATCGTGATTATGGCACGGTCGCTTACAAAAGAAAGTTTTTAAAGTTTGTTAGATGTCACTTTAACTCTAGTTTAGGTTTATTTCACAAGTGAGACTTAAGTTCAGTTTCTGAAATTGGCCCAGTATCGAGGTAGAGCGCTGTAGACGGCTGCAATATGGTGCTGTTGGGGCAAGCTGGCACCGTCATTTATGTCCACTAAAATTGCTTGTTTTTGCCATGACAAGCTCTGATTGTTATTATAAGTATTTGACATTATGGAAAGAGTCTCGCTCAAGGAGAAGAAGACCTCTGGCGAGGTGCCATGATGACGGTGGAATAGTGGAATACATCCATGGTGGAAACGTGAGTGCCAGCCGGGCAGTTTGTTGTGTTGGCGTACAGAATGCGTAGCTTAGCGTTATCTAAAAGATTTTCAATGTCAAGGCTGAATATTTAAATGATTTCAACAATGTGGATGAAGTATACGGATATTCAGATTTCACAACGAGACTTCTCCTTGAGCGGGACTTGGGCACAATAACAAACAGACCAGATCAAGAGAAAGGTAAGAAAATGTATTTATTTCTCTGTAGGGTCCTTTCCATAATGTTGTCAGACACTTATAATAACAATCTGAGCCTGTCAGTGGCAAAAACAAGCACTTTTAGTGAATGTAACGTTACATTGACGCTGCTCACTCGCCCTCACAGCTCGTTTCGCAGCTGTCAGTTACAGCGTTCTCCCTCAATACCGGAAGAATTTCAGAACGTGTTGTCCCCGTTAGTCACTTAGACACAAACACTTAGGAAAATAGGGTCCAGGTGAAAAATACCAAAGTTACCCTTTAATTTAAGTGCTTTGTCTTATACACATTTAAAGGATAAAGCTGTGGATATTTGTTAGCGTCAACAATACTATACTATACTTTATGACTTCCCCATCCTGTCTTCGACTCCCAGCTCCAAGCCCACCGGTTCCTACTAAACATATAAAGTTTCATTTTTTTTTTTTAAAAAAGCCTCAGTAATACTAATACAGATGGGCACGGTAACAAGTTTGCAGTTTGTTTGCTCCTCTCCTAGGATTTGTTGATAATACGGAGGGGAAAAGAATAACCCCAGATCTATCCTATAAATTGGTTGTGACAGTAGCTCGAGGTGGAACATGAGACAGTTTGTGCCCTCAGTAATTTGCAGCCAGCTATAATCAGTGCTCATGATTATATAGTCATGGCCACCTCAAACCACTAAGTAGGTGATGTACAGTATTTACTACGCTCTTATCCCAAACACCTACATAGCACTTCCAGCAGACTACGTCTTACTCTGAAATGTTCAACTGCATTATTTCACAGCTATAGTTGTGTATCCCAGCAGGCTCATGTAAATAGCAAATGTCGCTATGTGCTGTTGCGTCTGTCCCAACAGCCAGTAGCCTCTCAGAGCTCAGCTCTCTTCACGATGGAGGGACTACAGACTTCAGACACACCTATCAGACGGTGCAGATGAGGGCGCTCCCGCCCATCGCGGACCTCGACGACCAGTCAGTGCAGAGAGCAGCTCCACCTGCACACAGCCGAAGGCCCAGACGGGACAGAGGGAACCACTCAGACGACGAGCTCGACAGAAGGTATGATCACGGTGTTATTTAGTCCATGCATGTGTTTGTGTTCAGAGGTTAAAGGTCTCATGAAATGGTTGTATTACTTCTTTAATGTGAGCTGTTGAAACAGGTCAGGGAGGATTGTTGGATATTTCTTTATGATTTTATAGGTTGAACTTTTTGGTAAACCCACTTGTGGATCATGACATCACCACTAAGGATGAACAGGAAGTAGCAGCTTTCCAGGCAGTTCAAGGACCCATTCACTTGTATTATATTTTAGTTTTCAAGGTTATTTTTTACTGATCAAAGTTTCATGTAAAGTGTCTTGAAAAGTGCTCTATAAATAAAATGTATTATTGTTAATATTAGGGCTGTCAAAGTTAACGCGATAACGCGTTAACACAAAGAGAGTGAAGATGCTGGCATCATGTGAAACTAGAAAACCTAAGGAATCCATTGGTGTCAACCATGTCATACTAGCTTGTCACGAAAGAGGTTAAATAACACTCCAAATTTATGCTAAACTGGCATGGCCATTCAAAGGGGTCCCCTTGACCTCTGACCTCAAGATATGTGAATGAAAATGGGTTCTATGGGTACCCACGAGTCTCCCCTTTACAGACATGCCCACTTTATGATAATCACATGCAGTTTGGGGCAAGTCATAGTCAAGTCAGCACACTGACACACTGACAGCTGTTGTTGCCTGTGTGGGCTGCAGTTTGCCATGTTATGATTAGAGCATATTTTTTATGCTAAATGCAGTACCTGTGAGGGTTTCTGGACAATATTTGGCATTGTTTTTTGTTGTTAATTGATTTCCAATAATAAATATATACATACATTTGCATAAAGCAGCATATTTGCCGACTCCCATGTTCATAAGAGTATTAAATACTTGTCAAATCTCTCCTTAAGGTACATTTTGAACAGATAATTAATTTGCGATTAACTATGGACAACCATGTGATTAATCACGATTAGATATTTTAATCCTTTGACAGCCCTGATTATTATACAAACTCTGTGTGCTCTTCCTGGCTGTAGGTGGAACCCCCGTTCAGAGCACCTACAGAGGAAGACGTTGAGCAGAAGAGGGCGCACCGGCTCCCTGGACGAGCTGGAGGATTTCGCCCAGTCTTACAACCCCCGAGGTCGTCGCAACGGGCCTCCAGACCGGGTCTACGAGCGGGATCCCAGCCCTCCAAGGCGTTTCTACAGAGATGAAGATGATGGCTGGGGCCGCCGCAGCCCCTCGCCTTTACCACAAAAGAGAAGGGACACGTGGGACAGTGATCGCCCCTGTCGACCGCCACAGAGCAAAGGATACGACGATGCCTTCCTCACCAGTGTGCTGGACAGCAAGGCCAGGGGGCGGGGAGGAGACAGGGGTGCTTGTAGACCGGACGAGGACAGTGACACTCCCTCTAAAGGCAGCTCCAGAGGAAAGGCCAGTGATAGCTACTACAGCCGGTCGCCTAGCAACCGTCCAGAAGAGGAAGACCCTTTGCCTCCGTACTCTGAGTGGGAGGCGGAGCGGTACCGCAGGGCAGACCAGACCACAGAGCGGTACCGCACTGTAGAGCCTCCCAGATCAGAGCGATACAGGACCACTGAACCAGCCATGAGGCCTTTCTGTTACACCCGCCCCCCCCAGGGGATGAACCATACACTTCAACAGGGGGGACGAGAGGACAGGGACAGGAGCCGAAACTTGGTGAGTTACTTGTAGCAGGAACAAGGACTTCCTTCCTCTTCAGCTCTTCAGGAAAGAGCCTCTAAATCCTGTAAATAGTTACAGGAAAAGTCTGCATATTCTTCTTATTGTCAACAAATCCCATGAAAAGTCCAAAAACAAATAATTAACTAATTGTCTGTGTAGCCAAAGCCTGATGTAGCTGCTTCCTCTGTGCCATAGAGCTCCATTATTGTCCATAAACCACATCACACATCAGGGAGCCACACAGGTACTATAAGTGTAATATTGTTCTCCTCACCCCATCAGTGCAGGAAGATAAAGTTAAATAGGTGTCTCCCATTCACATGCATGTTCACAGATCATGTAAGTTTTGGTTCAGACATCATCTCTCTCAATTTATTCTCCAAATACACAAATAAACGTCAATACTAAGTTAGAGAATGACAGCAACTAAAACTGAAACTTAACTTTATTTGATCTGTATTTTATTGTGGATATTTACTAAATAATAAAAACAAATACTCACTTAGAGGGTCCCCTCACACTCATTTTGTGTACAAGAGTACAAAAGTAGTGATGACACACTGATGACCTCCTTTAGTTTAAATTGTATTCAGGAAGAAATGAAATGTGAAAATACAAAATATCTGCGCCTCTAGCGACCTTACGTCCTGACCCGTACTCGGGCTGTTGTGATGTGTACAGTGAGCCCCTCCACCCTGGGCCCCCAGTGTGCAGAGCCACCGTGTGACGTTCAAGTGCAGCCGGGCAGATGAAAAAGTGTGAGAAAGAGAGTTACATAGGTGAAAAGAGTATTTTTTTTTATTTATTTATGCAGAAAATTAGGAAGAGCGCCCACCAGCATTTCATTTTTTTTTTTTTTTTTTTTTTTTTTTTTTTTTTTTTTTTTTTTTTTTTTTTAGAGGACGACCAGCACCCTCCAGAAGGTGGCGCCCTAGGCGACCCTATATGACCTATGCCTTAAGCCGGACCTGAGTGTATTGTTGTTGTTGTTAGGAGCGTGACAGGAAACAATAAGGAAATATAAGTTCAAAGGTAATTACTCATATTATACAGCTTTTTTGCTGAATCATATTGGTTCATTAGCCAACTGATAGCAAATACTCCAAGCCCTGGTGCAGGTCCACAGTCCAGGGTTTGGGGACTTCTGCCCTAGCACACCAATTATGTATTAATCCACCGCTGAAAATAGTCCCCAACAAATGCACTACTTACTCCTGCTTGAGTTATGCTTGATATGAACTACAGTGCCCAGATGTTTTAGGAGATTACAAACTAAATATTTGTGGCACAAGTTTCATGATTTTCATCTTCAGAAGGAACAAATTTGGGGCTGAGCACCACGGAGAGGTTAATGAAGTCAGAGAGTACTGAGAGATGTTATTGGTTATGGGATTTGTTGTCAATAAGAATAAAATAGAATAACGCCAGCTTTGTATTTAGACATTTGAAAATGTTTGACAGTATTATGTACACAATAATAATCTGTCTCTTGTGCAATGTACATACAAGATTTACGGTCTTAACACTGAAGCATTATAATTTTTAGTTCTGACATGATTTAATCTACGTAGCTGTAACATTTTTTGCATAAATTTACAAAAGAAATTGCAAATGACTCTTGTAATTTAACTCAGATATGTACAATCTGTTCATGCTTGCAGCCGTCACAGTGTTACAAATGCTTACTAACTGGCTTACTACATATCACAGTCTCTACTACTAACACGGCTTAAGCTGCATGATTTCTGTGAGTAGTTTGAGGCACCAGGCCGGACTAACCTAGCATGAGCATGAATGCAACGTCTCTAACGTGTGGCTCTCGGTGTATTTCTTTAACAGAGCACCGCACTGAGCAGGGACTCTCTCATAGTGTGACGGGGTTTCCCATCGTCGACCCCACACAGCAATGCCAGACCGTTCCTTTAAACCGTCCTGTTGCTACGCAGGAGAAGCTAACTGTTCTGCCATCAGCCGCATGAAGTCTGGCTCGTCTCACTGAAAATAACTGCACCGAAAAAAAACTGAGAAATTAATGTGCACTAGTACAAGACATTTTTTACTCATGTGCATGAATCATATCTGGGTATTTCTGCATGTTTAGTCTACAGCTGTTATGTATGTGGTGTGTGCATCCGTTTTATTTGTCGAGTTGAGTGACTGGGTTTTACTGAAACCAGTGCCAAGATGTTTTTTTATTATCATTATTATTATTATTATCTGCCAATTTTTTTTACCTGCAGGACACCACAGTCTTGTATTTTCACTACAGACTTCATACTCAGTACACTGCAACTCAGGTTCACTTTGTATTTGTGTGTTTGTCTGTTGTTGATATTGTACTGTATACGTGTACCTTGAATTTGTTCTGCAGATCTTGATTTGCACTGCTTAAAATACTTTTTCAATAAAGAAAACTCAAAGAAGACTCCGCTGTCTAAATGAATGGATGTTTATTATCTTGGTCGAGAGAGAAGATACACACAGCTGGGACTGCAGCTAATGATGTTTTTATTATCAATTAATCGTTTGTTCTATAAAATGTCAGAGAATAGTAAGAAATGTCCAGCAACGTTTCCTAAAGCCCAACGTGACATTTTTCACAAATGTTTGACCAACAGTATAAACCCAAAGATATTTATAAGACAAAGTAAAGCAGAGAATGTTTGGACGTTTTGCTTAAAAACTTATTTTATTAATTTTCAGTCAATCGACTAATCAATGAATCGACTTATTGTTTCAGCTGAATCTTTTGAGGAGGAACTAAGATGCATCACATTTACACAGAAGGGAAATCAAGGTGATGTGAAAGTATTGTACTGTACACAAGAAGATTTAACTGTCCAGTCTGCTCAGATTTGATAAAAACATATCTAGTGTTGTATTTTAGTGTGATTTTGTTCTCAACGCTTCCACAACTGGTCTTCAGGGTCGCATTTATTTGCATTTCAATAGTTTTGACAACATTGATTTTGATATAAAATACTTTATTGTCTGTCACATAATCTGATGTTTGAGAGGTTATTGTGTTTAACAATATGTGTGATAAAGTGCGTGTACTGTATCTCGGATAAAGCCTGTGTTTTTTTTTATCATCGCTTATCAAATACACACAACTGAACAAACACTAGAGCACACTTTATCGTATGAAGCATGTGTGCAGCTTTAAAATGTTTATATAAAGTATTAAATGGCACATCTTTGTCTCAAAACATTTACAGAAATACTACATCTTTTAATGGTTGTTTTGCTTCTCTTTGTAATCATTTTGCATTTATTTGTGGGTTGTTTTGTGACTCTTTGTAGTAGTTTTGTAACTCTTTGTGGTTGTTTTGTGCTTCTGTAGTTGTTTTGCATCTATTGGTAAGTTGTTTTGCAAGTCTTTGTAGTTGTTTTGTAACTCTTTGTGGTCGTTTTGTAACTCTTTGAAGTTGTTGTGCATCTATTGGTAAGTTGCTTTGCGAGTCTTTGTAGAAGTTTTGTAAGTCCTTGTAGTTGTTTTGTAACTCTTTGTAGTTGTTTTATGAGTCTTTGTAGTTGTTTTGTGAGTCTTTGTAGTTGTTTTGTGAGTCTTTGTAGTTGTTTTGCATGTAGTTGTAAGTTGTTTTGTGACTCTTTGTAGTTGTTTTATGAGTCTTTGTAGTTGTTTTGTGAGTCTTTGTAGTTGTTTTGTGAGTCTTTGTAGTTGTTTTGCATGTAGTTGTAAGTT
>CAKAOI010011185.1:0-27269 GCA_916701655.1 Sebastiscus albofasciatus | reverse complement strand
GTAGTTGTTTTGTGAGTCTTTGTAGTTGTTTTGTGAGTCTTTGTAGTTGTTTTGCATGTAGTTGTAAGTTGTTTTGTGACTCTTTGTAGTTGTTTTATGAGTCTTTGTAGTTGTTTTGTGAGTCTTTGTAGTTGTTTTGTGAGTCTTTGTAGTTGTTTTGCATGTAGTTGTAAGTTGTTTTGTGACTCTTTGTAGTTGTTTTATGAGTCTTTGTAGTTGTTTTGTGAGTCTTTGTAGTTGTTTTGTGAGTCTTTGTAGTTGTTTTGCATGTAGTTGTAAGTTGTTTTGTGACTCTTTGTAGTTGTTTTATGAGTCTTTGTAGTTGTTTTGTGAGTCTTTGTAGTTGTTTTGTGAGTCTTTGTAGTTGTTTTGCATGTAGTTGTAAGTTGTTTTGTGACTCTTTGTAGTTGTTTTATGAGTCTTTGTAGTTGTTTTGTGAGTCTTTGTAGTTGTTTTGTGAGTCTTTGTAGTTGTTTTGCATGTAGTTGTAAGTTGTTTTGTGACTCTTTGTAGTTGTTTTATGAGTCTTTGTAGTTGTTTTGTGAGTCTTTGTAGTTGTTTTGTGAGTCTTTGTAGTTGTTTTGCATGTAGTTGTAAGTTGTTTTGTGACTCTTTGTAGTTGTTTTATGAGTCTTTGTAGTTGTTTTGTGAGTCTTTGTAGTTGTTTTGTGAGTCTTTGTAGTTGTTTTGCATGTAGTTGTAAGTTGTTTTGTGACTCTTTGTAGTTGTTTTATGAGTCTTTGTAGTTGTTTTGTGAGTCTTTGTAGTTGTTTTGTGAGTCTTTGTAGTTGTTTTGCATGTAGTTGTAAGTTGTTTTGTGACTCTTTGTAGTTGTTTTATTTCCCGTTGATTGACTTTCCAATAAGAAATGTTAACAGTCACTTCATACAGAAGCTCTGGCCCAGGTGCCACAGGGCCTGCACCCAGTAGGTCTGCTCAGTAATCCTTCCATGATACCAACAAGCCAACACACCGACACGTTACCACTCTTTATTTAGAGCAAAATTAGACTAAATGTTGCTTTAAAAATGAAACGGAAGAACATTTGGTAACGTGTTAAAACAAAGTCCACAAATGAGTGTAAATGTGTGTACAGTGTGCAGCCTGGATACCAAGACACAGAAGATGAAAGGTGCAGTTAGTTCGTCCTCCCCAGATACCGACCATGAAGGATTTTAAAAACTGGCATGTCTCGAGGTCCAGAGTGGAGCCAGACACAGATGCGATGGCAACGCTTTTTCATCCACGCAGCATTTTTCTCAGGTTTTCAAGCACACTTCAGTGAGCTGAGAGCAGCACTTGAGTTCAGCCCAGGCGGGCTTGTTTTGTGTCAACAGCGAAGCTCGCTGGGGTCCACCTCCTCCTGGATAAGAGACGTAAACATCCTCACACAAAGAGCTCCTACGCTCGCTCAGTATGACTCATCCCGAGAGTGAACTTTACACTCGGGCTGTTTGCCACAAACGAATAATTGAAAACCATCGGACGAGCTGACCTGCTTCTACTTCATTCAGTGTATTCAGATTATGCAGGCTTCACTCCTTCTCACACCAATGAGGGCAGGCATTACTGATGGGCTGGATGTCAACATTTACATAAAGAATGCATTCATCTGCCATGTGAACAACAAACCAAAACACAGCAGAGAACTAATTAAGAAATTGGTAATTTGCTAATAAAGTCTGTTTCTCCATTGCTACTTGTCTTTACCCTCGTCATACTTTTAAAAAACTATGAAGGAGGAGACTGACTAAAGGAATATGATTGTTTGGGGAAGACATATAATTATAAATTATACCTCAAATTACTATCTGCACTACCTGCAACCACCTCTCCTAACCACTGGTGCACTTTAAACTTTAAACTTACTTTACACTACATCCCATATACCATTTTATAGACTGCACATATTACATCTATTTATTGTACACTACATTTTTTTTTTGATGGATGGTTTCCTGTTATATCCATGCACTATGTCCATTCACTATATCCATTCACTATGTATATTCACTATTTATATTCTGTATTTCTATTAATTGTTTTATAGTATTTTTGTACACCTGTACCTCTGTATCTGCGCTTGCTGCTTTGACACCTGAATTTCCCCCCCGGGATTAATAAAGGTTCATCTCATCTTATCTTATCTTATTTGTATGTTCAACATATTTAAATTTGCCCTCAGATTACCTGATTGATTAGTAAGTCTCATCAACATATGGATCCACTATATGAATTGTTTGATTTAGTTACAGTTATCAATACACAATATATCCATTTTATTATGATCTTTATGTGACTTAATGTTCTTTTTTTATCACACACTTAACTGTTGATTATATTTTTATTTTAAAGTCTTTTTTTTGCATTCTGAGGTTTTTTTCAACAATAATCCACAATATTTTTCTTAATGTTTCTTAAAAAGCTGTTATATTTCATTAGCAGTTTAAGAAAATAAGGTATATCACTTTTTTCAACAGTAGGCTAGAGAAGAGGAGCAACATTCATTTAGATTATAGGAAAGATTATTTAAATTGAAGGGTACAATAATGAATTAGTAAATGTAATGTTTATTGAGAAAATTGCTAACCTGAGAAAAGGACAGTTTAGACATGAGTTGATAATTGGAGGAAACATCACCGGTGCCTGCGCCTCTTTTTCTGTCCTCCATGTTGCACCTGCCAGAGGGGGCGGGGCCAATGATGTCACCTGGAGCTGGAGGGGGGAGGGTGATGATGATCCGCCTCTCTCTCTCTCTCTCTCTCTCTCTCTTTCTCTCTCTTTGTGGGAAAGTTGTTCCTCACTCCGGCTGTAAACAGTCTGAACAAACACAGCCTCTCTAACATGTCGTCTTAAAGTAAAAACAGAAGAGTTGCTATGCAGAGCAGCGGATACGGAGCGTTTTTCTCCACATATTCAGGGTTTCTGGTGGATTTTGAGTCTCCTACTACCGGATAAAGAGAGAGAGAGAGAAGCTTCCTTGGCGGAGGGATAACTACCAGATGGGAAACATGATACTGATGATGGCGCTTCTGCTGGCTCAGCTGCCAACAGGTGAGTGAGGCTTTAAAGGTGCTATAGAAACACATGTTATAACTCACATTTATACTTTATTCATCTGTTTTTTTTTAGTAGTGAATGTGCAGGAATTTAGGGTGAAGCCACTTTTTAAGCAAACTCATCGAAACTAACTAGTGATGTGTTCAGGTTAATTATCGACAGGTGTAAACAGGACAAGGCCACTGCTGTCACGTGACTGCACACTGGCCTACTAATAGGTTTTTATGAACATGTTGTCCAAACTGTAAAACAACCCAAACAGCCCACACAGACTGGTTTTACAGAAGACAATATTAAATTATAACTCTTTATTAGATCAAACTTTCTTAGAAAACAAATGTTGATGACATCAGAGTAGCAAAAATGCAAATAGATGGCCTCTGGACATGTGTGTGTGTTCACAAAGATTAATTGAACTGGCATCATACAGTGGAACAGCAATGTTTACTTTCTCACCAATTCCTTTGATTTTTTTACTTTGATTTTTTTATTTATTTTTATATGAAATCATGATTTCAGATCCAGAAATGCCATTATTCCATATGGAGGGGGTTATTTGTTTTAGTGTATTTGCATATATGTATATTTGTACACTGTAAACAATTGCTGTTAATTTACTGCAGGATTTCAACAGTATTAACCTGTTATTGCTAAAAACAGTGCTTTACTGTTAATACAAAAGAAAACCTGTTAAATTACGCTCATAGGTCGTTTTTTAACTGAACTATAATGCATTCTTAAAAAACATCACTTTACTGCTGATCAGCTGTCTAAAGTATCATCAGTAACAGTTTCATTATTAGTATTTTTTTAATTCTGGGATCTGATCTGCTCATGTGAGACTTGTACATTGTACATGATTGTAAAATCAGTGAATTAGCTTTATTAACACTTCACTCACATGTTGTTATGGTTTGCATTCTGTGCTTGTAGCCAGCTATAGACAGACATTTTGAGAAAAGTGTCAACAAGTCTATTATAGCCTTTTTCCTAAGAAGTGCCTTTAATTGTATTTAGCGTGACTATTCCTATGTCTGTAACCTGCTAAGTCTATTCATTGAGACAAAAAATAATGTTTATTAAAATGTATGTAAAAAATACAACCTAAATAGTCTATTAAAACAAATCAGTAAGATAATGTAAAAGAAAGGTGAAAAACAGCTTTATAATGTATCTTTAAACAGTAAATTAACTGTAAAATACTGTGAAATTAATAAAAAAACAGTTCAAACTGTATTTTTCATTAACAGTACAAAGGATGTAAATTTCAGCAACAGTATAATAATGTTATTTTTACAGTAACATAAAGGCAACCCTGCTGCCAGTTTCTCTACTGTTATTTTACTGGGACATTCTTAACAGTGTATGTATGCAGGCTACGCTATGTGTCTCCTTGTTTTTTTAGAGACTCTTGTTACAGTTCAGATGTGAGTGAGAGGGAGACGTTTTGTGTTTTTAGCATTATTTATATGAAAAGAGGACTTACTGCCACATTTGGACAGTAGGAAACCAAGCACAGCTCACACTATGCTGTGTTGTTAAGAAAATACAGAAATAATTGGAAAAATGTCAACAATTCCCAAGAAGCCCAGGATGATGTAATTATTTTTGAACATATTCAGTTCATGAAAATCAGCAAATTCTCACGTTTGATTTGATCTATGTTTTGTTTTATGTTTATTTATTTGCACAAATTAGGACTACACAAAAAATAAATAAATAATAATATACAGTGCAGGAAGAATCAAAAAATGATTTGAAGCCTCCACCTAAATAGTGTTAAAATTTCACAATGTTATAGAGAACACAAGCTTGATATACAGAAATAATAACTACATAATAGTGATGACAAACAATTACAACAAGAAATATATATTAACAACAATACAAATATATATCAGAAAAAAAACAGGTGTAATTGTATATGTGTCTCCTCCAAGTTGTATGTTTTCTGTGATGTGTGTTGAATGAATTAAAAATAAATGCAAAAAAAAAACAATTAAATACCTTACGTTTTGGACTGTGGAAGCAATTTGAAGACATCTCTTTGGTCACTATCTTCTGATATGGACTAAACTTTTAATCAATTAATTGAAAAAATTATAAATTGAATAATTACTAAAGGAAATAGTAGTAGCCTTAATCTGCTTAATCCTTTGTCAATTAATCAATTAATTGTTTGATCTATAAAGTCAAAATATCGGCCATGTTCCCACAGCCCAAAGTGACGCCTTCAAAATTAGAGCTCTAATTAATTTACCATTAAAAAAAAAACAGAAGAAAAGCTATAACGTTTTTTCCTTTGGAGATTGACTTAAACATTTAGCGATTATTAACATTGTTGGAGATTAAGTCAATCGACAAATCAATGAATCAACTAATTGTCTCAGTTCTACATCACAACTTTAGTTTATGTCAGAATACTAATCACATCTTAGAGTTGTACTTTTATAAAGCTCGGACCGCTGTGGGAACAATTTTATAGCTTGTTTTTTTTATGGAGTGGAGAAAAATATCTAGTTTTGGCTGAAAACTATGAAACCCTGCAGTTCAGTTTTGTAAGATTGTTACATGTCTGTGTTGTTTGGACAGGATGGTTCATAGAATATGTTCCCAGTTCTGAATTCAGTTTTATATTGTATTCTCACATAATAAAGGCAAAAAGGATAAAAGCAAAAACATGAATTAAAATACTTTTTTTAACTGTCCTGATACAAGTAGATAAAGTACACACTGCTGGGTTATAGATAACACCTGATGATGATGTCAGGATATCATGTTGTGACTTGGAGACAAAAAAATAATCGATGATGATGGGTACTCTTTAAATCAGAAATTCACAGGCTCCAGCTTTTCAAATGTCCTCTATGATAGTGTAGGACTGTACGGACAAAACAAGCAGTTTGAAGACGCCAACTTGAGCTCTGCCACATAGTGGTATAAACATTTATCACTCTTTTCTGACTTTTAATGAATCAAACAATTCAGCGATTTCTAAAGAAAATAGCTGGCAGATTAATCGATAATGAAAATAATTGTTATTTGCAGCCCTAATCTATCTGCTGTATATATTTTGAGACATAAATCATTTGAGAAAAACTGCCAACACCTGCCGGACAGTCACTGACAAGCGTACCTGTCAGATATCAGATGTGGACGACTATTTCAAAGAGAAAGTGTATGAACTTTGACCTCGAACTTCAAACATACTTCTCTCACTTAGCAGAGGTCGCCTGTCATCAGCTTGTTTTCTCTAACTCTACGGTGCTGATCATGATTGACGGTTGTTCTTATCTCTAATGATATAGTACAATAAACACACACACACACACAAACACTTAATGACTTCTATTGTAAACTGTTAACCAGTCTGGTCACATTCTTGTCAATCCAGTATTCAAGAGCCAAGCTGTAACACAAACACACAAGAACATTTTCCTTTCTAAAGTTACAGTCATTTTGATATTTTGTGTGTTGTTATTTGACATTTTATCGTTCTTCTTCCTCCTCCTGCTTGTATCAGAGCTGCTGTCCATCCAGGTGATCGTTCCAGAGACGGAGAGGAGTACGACTCTGTTTGCTTCTGTGATCCTTCGCTGTGACTACTCGACTTCAGCGAACCCTCAGGACGTCCTGGTCACCTGGAGGTACAAGTCCTTCTGCAAAGACCCGGTGCTGGAGTTCTACTCCACAGGTGAGGCTGCAGGTGGAAGGAGACACTGATTTTAATGTGCAATAATGTAGCTGAACCAGATCATGAAAAAATAGTGTAGTACATGAACAGTTGGCAGACACGGTGATACGGTGACACACTTTTTCACAGTAGTTTTTATTCTTTGGAGCACTGAAGACTAGTTTAGTTTTTAGAAACCCCATGCTTGGCTTTACACGCTCAGAAGAGTCACCTAAACAATAAATATTTTATTAATTTGCTGTTTAAGTGGATTTTTACATTGAAGTGTTAACTAGAAGGCTTGAACTGTATGCGGCCAACCCTGTCTCCCAGTAATATTTAAATTATTAATCAAATAATGAGGAATAGTTTTAAAGAACATATCAGTCACAACTGATCACTGACAACTTGTTTCATTTGTTTTTCCCATAATATCTGCTCTTGCGATACATTATCTCCTTGTAGCAACTAAAGCATGGTTAGTGCTTTTTTAGGTTTAATATTCTACTCTTATAACGTTGTCGGACTCACGATGGACATGATACAAAAAAGTATCAAAATTGATGCCGCAGAATGAGAGATATTGTCTTTTTATTCCATCCACTTACCCATTACCCACAATGCAACCCGACCACCGACAGTTCAATCCGAGATTCAGGTGTGTTGTGTTAGTAGTGTCTAATGTAGCCTCGAGCCACTAAAACACATTTACATGCTTTAATGTTCAAAAAACACTTTATTTTTCTCAATCCAACTTCTTTTCACCGTCCGTCTGAAATGCTCTGTTTGAGCCCCCATCCTCTCCTGAAAAGCACAGTCTGCTCTGATTGGTCAGCTGGCCCACTCTGTTGTGATTGGTCAACCAAACCAACCTGTTTGGACTCTGCTCCAGCCAAGGCCTATTGAAGGAGGCTGGGACACGGGCGGACATGGGTCTTGGGGTATGGGGTATAACACATGCGCAGTGTAACTGTATAGTGTGTAGTGAAGTTGCGGTCGTGCATTGCGATTGGCTCAATTTCGGCGAGTGCAGACCAGATTTTACTGCGCATGTGTTATACCCCAAAGATGTACGTGTTAATGACGTGTGACCCATCCTCTTTCAATTGGCCTTGGCTCCAGCTTCGCTCTAACCGGCTTTGTTTGAGGGCGTGCCAAACTAGCCGCTGGGCAGGTATTATGCAAATGTGTTACTTAGTAATATCACCAGACACAGAGACAAGGCGTGTTTACTTTAACATTTAACAGAAAGCTTCACAGCAGCTTTAGGGCATGGTAGCGAATGCTTTATTTTCCCCCACGGCGTTAACCGGATGTGGCGTTTTGTGGGCGTTCCCACGAATGCCGACTGTATGTATACTCACCAAAGCAAAGTAGTATATAAAGACATTTTCTAGAAGACAGGGTTGACCAAGGTCGCGTTGTCTAATCTACACAAACTGATAAAATAGTTTTCTCAGTTTGAAATTTAGTCAGATGTTGTTGACAATCCTTTTTCACTGCAGACATTTTAACGTGTCATAGCCGGAAAAGCACAGGTGTTTCTAATAACATTAACGATGTCCAGCGAGGTGTTCCAGCCGTATGGTGCTGCACGTCTGACTGGGACGACTACATGAAACAGAGCAGTCAGTTAACGTTGATTAATTACACCTGTGCTTGTGTGGTTGAATAGTCACTGAGATAACTTTATGTGCTCAGGTAACAAACTTGCTGGAATTTTGTTCAGCCAACACGTGGAAATCCTCAGGTTTCCTACCTGATGATTAAACTCACTGGTTGAATAAAGTGCATGTTCTCTCAGTGCTGAGTAATGTTTACATGTGATTGTATATTTCCAAACAGAGAGAGGCCCAGGGTCAAATATTGGCTTTTCATTTATTACACCACAACACAGTGCAGCCACTGCAGTTGTTCATATTGAAAATATTTAATTTATAGAAATGATCTTGCTGAACTTGCTGTTTCCTTTAGTACATTTTACACTCGATACCAAAAACGGATAGAAACTTCCTATTTTCCACACATACACAAAAAAAGACACTTCACTGTAACTTTCACAGCATATGAAATAATGTATTGTTCTGTATTGTTTGCAACATTATATGCAGCAAAATACAGATGCATTTCATTCTGTTGTGTATCTTAAGTACATGCATGGTTGCATCTCACTTGTAACCAGTGGCAAATATTCTCCAAACACGACGCCAAGAGATTATTCTCAGAGCCATGCTTTAATGACGGTTTGTCCCTAACGATATATAACTGATGGGTCACTTTGTTGGCTTGTTTTTTTGTTTTAATCATTATTCAGTCTTTGAAAAGTTAAAACAAAAGTCTGTTTTCTCACTGATAATACGGTATTAGAGTAACAGTATTTTGTAATATCAGTATCAGTAATTCTGTCATTAAGCTCACACTAACTTTGAAGCAGCAGCAACACACACAAACAGTGTATTTTTATGTGCAGTTTACATTTCATTCACTAATGGCTTCCACATTATTATTCATTGACTTTAGCTTTATAAACCGGCTGAACTGGTTGTTGTAGTTTTTTCTTCCTGTAGGAATTAGTGCCACGGTTATGATGGTTTGAGCATTATGAGGTAGACTGATAAATTGAACATAATTCATTGTATTATCCTGTGTTTCTGAAGGCTATCAGGCCGCTCTGCAGCTGGGTCAGGACCCCGCCAATGACTGCCCCGACCGCCAGCGCACGGTCCGCACTGTGATCCAGAAGAGGGGCATTAATGAGCCCATGCTGGGCGCTGAATACAGAGAACGCAAAATTACCATTCAAAACAGTAAGTTTGACACCATCATAATGGAGATACACTGCCGTTCAAAAGCTTGATTGTGTACGGTCAGATGGTGAAGAGGACTACTCTATATTATTGAGTGATCTTTTATGCTTTTAGGTTGCAGAAAGTCCTCTTTACAAATATGCAGCGATGCTCACAAGTCATTTTTTTGCAAGTTAAAGTCAAGTCTCTTATGGTTGTAGTGAACGTTCTCTGCTGCGTGCCATCCGGCCTGCTGAGAACACGGCAGAGCTTTATCTAAGGAATTCAAAGCATGCACTGTATCATCACTCCTTTATTAGCATACAGTATCAGCAATGCAATGTGATGAAAACTTTCCGTTTATGTAAACTGTATTTGCCCCTAAAAATGGACCAATAGACCAACGTTATTCAGGAGAACCGTAAACCTAAATATTCTTGTCTTATTTTATTTTGAAGTAATGTGACTTTGTCTGTGAACAGAGGCTGACCTGGTCATCACTGAGGTGATGTGGTGGGATAACGGCGTGTACTTCTGCACCATCGACGCTGCCGGCGACACGACGGGTGACTCGGATCGTGAAGTCAAACTCATCGTATACCGTAAGTTTCCTCAGTTTAGGTTGTGGCTCTGAAAAGACTTTTTTTAAGCCTGAAATATCAGTAATCATGTGTCTTGTTGCCTGTTCCAGACTGGCTGACTGTCCTGTTGATCATCATCGGCGCTCTCCTGCTCATCATGCTCCTCTGCATATGTTGCTGTCAGTGCTGCCCGCAGAAGTGCTGCTGCTACGTCCGCTGCCCGTGTTGTCCTCAAACATGCTGCTGTCCGGAGAAAGGTACAACAGATGCATTTATGAAACAATACACTTTACGGATTATTTTACACAAATGTTTAAGCAGCGATTTAAGTTTGTCTCTTGCAGATTCTGTATTTTCTCAAGCCTATCTATGAAAATCTGCTAAGTCACTCAAACCTTTGACCCCGTCTTCGCTCTGTTTTCAGCTGTGATGCAGCACAGGATGATTCGAGAGGCTCAGAGGGCTATGGCTCCTTGGGTGAACGGTCAACCCATTTACGCTCCCATTAGCTCTAACCTCTCCTCCCAGGGTGTTCCCATACTGTATTCAGGTGAGTAACACAATAGAGCACACAAAAGACTTCCGTTTGTTGCGTCATTCTCATCCAGACCCAAGGGCGTATGTTTGGTTTGGTTAGGACACAATGTCCAAACTATGTGAACACTACTTTTATGTCCATATTTTAGATCTTTTTTTATATTTATATCAAACAAATGACACATTATGATGAAACTGTTTGTTTTTTTACCTGAAAACATGCCGATAAGGTCACAGTCCTTGGTTTTAGTGTCTTTCAGCTCACTTTCAGTTCACTCTCACTGCTCTGACAGGGCTTTCAGCCACAGCAGGCAGCAGTTTTCAGAGAAAAAAAGCTCTTAAAACCAACTGGATGCTACCTGCCTAACAACAAAACGGCAAACAAAGTTGTTGACTAGCTAGTCAACAACTTTGTTGCCGTTTTGTTGGTGAACATAGGAGCATTTAGCAGCTAAAGAAAAGCCAGTTATTTACCCTCTGAAGTTAGTAGAGAGCAAAACAGAGCTATAAGAAAGTGAATAATGGACTCAAAAACAATTAAAAATGAATGATGTTACTCTGAATCTGCTGGATGTGTAAATATTGAAGTATTTGCGAACAACATACCAACTTTATAGGATGAAAATGGGACTTTACAGCTTGTTTCTGGTGCCCCCAAGTGGCCTGAGCTCTCTGTCACTTTTGTTCCAGGCTCATACTCAGACTACCCCACCAAACAAAACTTTGCCATGGCTCCCATGCAGCTGTCCCCCATGGACCTGCAGCATCAGCATCAGCCTCCTCCTCCTCCTCCTCTACACCACATGAACAGCAGCGTGCACAGTAGCGCTCGTGGTGGCACTGGTCAGGTGTTGGACTACCTGGAGAACCAGGTGAGGGGGCTGGACGTGGCTCCACACACACACCAAAATGTGCACCCATTGCAACCTCAACTTCAGCCTCAGCCAAGGGCTCCTCCGGCGGTCCCCTACACACCGGGGCCCCCGAGCATGTTGTCAGCCTTGGGTGACATGGGGGTGAGAGGGGTGGAGAGAAGGGTGATCACCCTGCCTCCTATAATCCAACGTGTGCCCAGCTTTTCCTCACGTAGGGGGCCTGGAGGCGGTCAGTCCAGTGGGAGCACAAACCGCTCCGGGGGAGGTCTCCCACGCGACAGCCGCGGCAGCTACAGAGACGTCTCTCCTCCCAGACGGGGGATCCTGCGGGAATACAGCGATGACTCCGAATGGGAGAACAGGCGACCACAAAGGAGTTCGAGGAACTCGAGAGGAGACTCGGCCGGAAGGAGAGGAGGTGGATCCAGACCGCGCGCTCGTAGTCGCGACGACCTGATGGAGGAGCTGCAGAGCAGAGCACCTCGGAGGGAGAGGAGCTATTCGCCTCCTCTGCGTCGCAAAGGATCCTGGAGCTCCGATGAGGAGGAGGACAGCAGAAGAAGGAAAGGAGGTAAAGGGAAGGATTGGCCAGAGAAGCCCCCCAGCTACTCCTCCATTGAGAGCCAGCCTGTACGCAGTAACGGCCGGAGGACCTACGACCGCCTCTCTGTAAGATCCTAATACTCTGAACCAATGGTTTGATGAGTTATTCTCTTTGTTTCATTAATGTCTGTCTCCTGTTACTTTCCTTTTTTTCATTTTAGTCTTGACTTCTTTCCTTCACATCACTTTTAGCCATGCTAGTGGTCATTCAACCACTTTGGTCCACAGTGAAGTATATCACTTCTTGACATCTATTGGTTTGATTGCCGTTTGTGGAGACATTCATGTCCCCAGTCGATGAATTGTAATGACTTTTCTTTTAGTGCCACTATGAGGTCAGGTCAAAATTGTAAGTTGTCCAATATTTGCTTTGTGACCTAATACCTGCAAAACTAAAGATATTCCCATCAGCCTTAGTTGTACTTTGTATTTAGTGCCAATTAGAAAATCTTAGCATGCTAACATGCTAAACTAAGATGATAAACATGATCAACATTATACCTGCTAAACATCAGCATGTTAACATTGTCATTGTGAGCATTTAGCTCAAAACATCACTGTGTGCCTAAGTACAGCCTCACAAACCACTAGCATGGCTGTAGACTTCAGTCTTGTTTAGTCTTGACTAATTCCTTTCTTTTGTCACTTTTTTGTACTTTTTTGGTCTTTTCTTCTGCTTGTGTGTATTTAACAGTGGTGGAAAAGGTACTTAGATACTTTACTTAAGTAAAAGTAGAAATACTACAGTCTAAAAATACTTGTATGACAAGTAAAAGTCCTGAATTCAAAATATTACTTCAGTAAAAGTACAAAAATATTATAAGCTAAATGTACTAAAAGTATCAAAAGTAAACTTATTATGCAGAATAGCTAATTTCACAGTGTTATATCATTAAAGTGTATTCTTTTTTATTACTAACGAATACTAGGATTGCACGATTTTGAGAAAATATCTAATTGTGATTATTTTTATTGATATTGCAACTGCGATATGATTTGCGATATTAGAGGGAATGATCATTTTTCCATCATTATTCTCATTTTCATTGAAAAACATATTAAAATGATAATGGTATAGTGATAATAAGGATTTTTGCAGGGATCTGTACCAAACAAAGATGTTTTCTTAAGTCTGTAGAATATGATGTGTAGGCCAAGACATCTCTGGAACATGACAATATTTAATTTAAAATGGTATTTTGACACACATTTCACCTTTAACAAATATTTTTACTTCAACAAATACTGCGAAAATTCCAGTAGGCCATATTGCGATTTCGATAATTTTTTTAATAATTGTGCAGTCCTAACGAATACATGTGGAGACAACTTTAGATACTTTATACTACTAAGTAGATTAGTAGTATAGTACTGCATCATATCATGTTTTGTTTTTAAAGTAAAAAGTAACCAGTAACATAGCTGTCAAATATGTGTTGTGAATATTTCCCTCTGAAAATGTGAAATACATAAGTACAATTTGGACACACTTGTACTTTACTTAAGTACAGTACTTCAGTAAATGTACTTAGTTACATTCCACCACTGGTATTAAATAATAATATCTCCGTCTTTAACTTAACTCCACCTCTGTGACTTTTCTCTCTTAGGATAGAAGTTCCCATAGCGCCACCAGCTATATCATCTGAAGCATTTCTATCTTTTTTTTTTTCTTTTACTTTTTCCTGAATGTTTCCAGAACGGTGAAAATGAAGACAAACAGTAGGTACCTTCATCTGTTCAATCAGCGTGCAAGAATATAGTTGTTGTGAAATGTGATTGTGACTCCTGAAAAATGTACTGCATGGAAATACTTTCACTCTGTGTGCACTGTATGTTATTGCAATGAAGAATATAATTTATGCATGAAGAAAATCTGTTCAGTTGAGGCTTTAAATTGCAGATAATATGCAGTTATATTAAGCCTGTGTGTGATTATTGTCCTAGCTGTAATAAATGGTGTAACTTGTGTCTGGTGATGGATAAAAGTATCCTTCTTTAAGTGTTTGTGAAGTAAATGTTCATCAGTTTCAACTAGCAGATTGTTGGATACTGTGAGATCTTGTGGGTTATTTAGGTCCACTATCCTTGACACGTTATGTGAGACAGATACAGTGTCTTTGTTTTGTTTTTTTAAATAATTTCTTATTTTTGCATAATTTCTTGTACTATTTAAAGTCTTTTTTACCTTTCATCCATAATAATATTATTAGATAGCAATAAAAAAGTGTGTTGTATTTTATTACAAATATGAATAGAGATGTATTGTGATGAAAAGTGTTTTAAATAAACCTTTTTAGATACAGCAAGTGTGAAGTGGGTAATTTATATGTATATGTGTGTATATATATAATTCTTTTTTTTCATAAAAAGCAACATATTTTAACTTTAGTGTGTATGAAGACAATTGGCATCTAAGATCACTGTCTAAATTTTTCATGGTGTAGAGAAAACCATGAAATCCCCTATTTATTTATAATTATTTTTGCATCAGCATTTACAATGGTGCACAAAGCTTGATGAAATTAATTTAAGTGTCTTAAAATATTATAGAAATTAAAAAAGGAAAATGTATAAAATTAACATTATTGCAATGTTGCAGTAAAGACATTGTAATAGAACAAGTGATGAAAAACATAATAAGAAAAAAAAAACATGTTCCAGATTAAAATCTTAACAACTATATGTAATTTTGTGTACCTGTTTATAAGTATTACATTCTCCGCTGGTTAAAATAAAAATGTATTTATTAAATATATATATAAATAAAAATGTATTCATTAAATATATATATATGTTTATATATGTGTGTATAGATATATATATGTGTGTATAGAGATATATATGTGTGTGTATATATATATATATGTATATATGTATGTATATATATGTGTATATATGTATATATATATATATATATGTGTGTATATATGTGTGTATGTATATATATATGTGTGTATATGTATATGTGTATATATATATGTGTATATATGTATATGTATGTATATATATGTATATGTATATATGTATGTATATATATATGTATATGTCTATATATATGTATATAGGTGTCATATATTTGTATATTATATATGTGTGTTTATATGTATATATTTGGTTTGAATTATTTTAGAGATGTGTTGATGAACTTAATTTTTAAAGGCTGTAGTTCATATGGTGCTGTTTAATTGTATAGTGTTATACTAAGAGGCCATTTATCATGACAATATTGCTGTAATATTCCTGTGACTCTGGGCAAAAAAAAATCAGTGAGGCTGCTTTTCTGACAGCAGGGGGAACCAGAGGTTGTTAATATGACCTGCAGACTGTAGAGACTGATCTGAGGTCAGTGGTGTTGGTCAGTGCATGACTAAAGAGTTGAAAAATGTCTGGTTTTCCATAGCTGTGTTTTTATAGATCAGAATTAAACCATGAAGAATAATATGAAAAATACCATTGCAGTAATCACCATAGTATAAGGACAAGTTCTTTGACGTGATTAGATCTATTGAAGGAGAAGTATGTTGCATTTTGTGTACAGATGTTGAAGCAGTGTTTACTGGATCCCAGGCTGGAGGAGGTGGGGGGGTTGGGCCGCCTCGGAGCCGCCTCTGAGTCGCCCTGCTGCGGTCTGATTGGTGGCTCCAGCAGGGTAGTGAGAGACTGTCAAAGTCAAAGGATCCTGGATCAGCTGTTAGCTGTCTGTCCTGCACAACATCCACTGATAACAACACATCGTTAACGCGAGCACACTGTAGCAAAAGAAGAAGCGCCTCCTGTGAAGATTGAAGTCACAGCAGCAGCTTCACACCGTTTCCAGGTAACTGAGGATTAGCCACCCGTTAGCTTAGCATTAGAAGCTGCGCACCGTGCTCCATTGAGAAAACACTGAATTAAGCTAAAAGCAGCGTGTAGCTAACAGTAGCTAGCTGCGCTGGAGCATCCGCATACATCAGGATGTTAATATGGTCACAATGAACACATCGGCTGTGTCATTTATAACATATCTCTCTATTTATATGATTTATTCACACTATGGCTGCATGTTTATCAGTGTGCGTCAGGTAATGGCTCACCCCTTTCCCCCTCTGGAAGCAGCGTGTTCCGTAGAGAAAACACTGAATTAAGATAAAAGTAGCGGATAGCTAAAAGTAGCTAGCTGAGCTGAAGCATCCGCAGACAGCAGGATGTTAATATGAAAGCAATGAACACATCGGCTGTTGTCATTTATAACATATCTTTCTATTTATTGTATTTATTCACACTAAATCACTGCTGTGGCCCTTGTTTATCAGTGTGACTCAGCTCGTGTAAAGCTAGTTAATGGCTCAGACTGACTCCTCTTGAAGCAGCTTGTTTACTTTGCATGGAGAGATATTCCCGGTATGTGAGGCGTTTCTATGTTTGGCGTCCTCTTTCTGGAGCTGGAAGGTGACTTCTACCTCCAGCATGGTTTAGTCTGACCCTCAGTGTGTGTTTCTGTCTGCAGGCAGCATGAACTCCCTCCCAGGAAGAGCAGCTCTGTCTCTGTGTAGACGCACCGCAGCAGCCGGCGGCGGGTTGAGGGTCTTGGCCGGTTCTCCAGGTCACCCCGCCGCTGCTGGTGGCATCATGCCCGCAGACAGGGCCTCTCTCCAGGCTGTGCGGGTCTGCCACTCCGGGGCGAGCACCAAGGGCAGCGTCAGCACAAAGAAGAGGGGCTTCGACATCACCAGAAACCCACACCTCAACAAAGTGAGCCCACTGAGTGGTACCTTTTATCATCCAGCATTTTATAATAAATAATGCAAACATTTTCCCAATTTTTCCTTTTATTCTACATGGACAGGTGTAAGCTCACCTGTAATGTAGGCTGTATTCATATGAACATAGCATTTATTTGCGTGCATTTTATGGGCTGCAACTAACAATTATTTTAATTATTGATTAATATATTATAATCAGCATAACTCTGTTAAAAGCAATCGTAGAGTTTTTTTTAAAAAAAAGCCATAGAGTATGTCAAAAAAAAGTCATAGTATATTATTTCCAAAAAACGTCATAGAATAGTGTGTCAAAAAAAAAAGTCATAGTATAATATGTCAAAAAAGTCATAGTATAGTATGTCAAAAAAACAACATAGTATAGTATGTTGAATAAAAGTCATAGTATAATATGTCGAAAGAATTAAAATTAGCCATAATATAGTTTGTCGAAAAAAAAAATTAAAATGTCATAGTATACTATGTTAATTGACTGATTAATCAAATAATCAATAGTCTTTTGGTCTAGCAAATAGTGGAAAGTGCCCCTCACAGATGCCCAAATATCTTTTATATGAGCAACTGTCCAAAACCCAAAGATATTCAGTTATTATCTTAAAAGACCAAGAAAACAGGAACATATTTACAATTGAGAAGATGCAACCACTGAATTGTTGTTACTATGTTTAAAAAAAAAAAAACTTTGATAATGATAAATCAATTATCAGAATTGTTTCAGATGTATTTTCAGTTTGTTTGAACACTGCTAGTAAATGAATCATTGGGCATATTGTCCTCACATGTATGTTATAAATGACTTATAGTTCACTGATGATGTATGAGGTGTTAGATAGTAGCATCTCTGTAGGCCTGCTACATTTTCCTTGTTACAAAGTTACATTGGACTGGACATACTGCAACATCGTTGCAGTATGTCCAGTCCGAAATCATATAAAAAAGCTGATAAGAAAAAAACAAACCACACTTTAACAGGGTTAGGCTGATTATATAGTCACCATAAGGAGGCTAATACATGCATTCTTGAACAAATATAACACTAGATATTCTTGTTTTCACATTATTATGAAATGTGTCTTAAAGCAAATTCCGATGAAAAGTTGTTAACCTGCTTTTCCACGGCAATTTGCAGCGCTGCTTACTGACAAAAATCCCACTTTTCATTTAGCAATTAGTGTACAACTTTATGCACAACTTGAAATGCAAAATGTGCAACTTCATGCAGCAAAGTGCCTCAACACCTGCGCTGACCCTGTGTTCACGCAACTGTGTCTACAGACAACATTATGTCCCGCATTGCATGTTGTATGGTGGTGGAAAATATACATGTTTATAAACAGAGAATACCATGTCAGTACCACATGGTACAGCACAGCAGCATAGCTCCTATAAGTGAGATAGTTTAGTGCTAAACGCCCACATCTGGAGCTGTGAATGGTCTCCCTGTCGACTCTGTCTGCTTTCTGTCTGTCTTAATAAATCATAAAAAATAAAAATAATCCATATCGCTTTTTAAGATAATCCAAACCTATTTTATATTTTGTGTCCCTAAAACATATCAATTTCAGTGTGACGGTAACACTGCATAAGCACATGATGATATCAATGCTTTTACAGACACAGTGTGGAGTTATTAGTGTATTTTTCAGAGTTAGATAGAACAAAAACCTATTTCCAAAGGTGCAGCAGTTGCAGAACTGTGGTCTAAAATAAACATCCACCAAGTGACTCATTGTAGGTTTTGCCGCATTTTTTCTCCCCAAACTCAACAGTCAGGGAATACTTTTTTTCTGCCTTGCTCGCACAAGGAGGACAGCAGATAGATACCGACACTTTAGCTGAGTTTATTGCTGTGATTTAGGTTGATATGAGGTCGGTCACAGTTCCTGATGCCCAGTCAGCAGTTACTGTTCAGCACACGCTGACTCACAGGTCAATTCAGAGGAAACAGTCAGCAGGTTGAGCCCCACTCAGATGAAAAAATGGTCTTTTTTAAATAAAAAGTATATATTTCATGCTGGGGGTTTGCTTAAACATTTTCAATGATCATATACTTGATAATTATTATTATACCACTTTTAAACGTCACTGTCCAGTTAAAAATGGAGTAACTGCTTCCTCATTTTCTTATTAATCTTTGGCGTAATGCAAGTTGACACTGAGCATTTTCACTGGATATGTTAACTATATTTATTGTGGAAGGCCACATTTCTGACCCCTATTCACTAACCTAACCTCTTTCTTTCTGCAAACCTGCTGAACTGATTCCAGTGACCTCTCAGATGTCAAACAAAATCAGTTCATAACCATATAAATGCAACACGTGGCACTATTATGTTGTAACTTCAGAGTAATCCATGATAAGGTTATGATTAGAGTTATTACTGAGGTTAAGCAGTTTATACTTTTTTAGTTTCACTCTCTCCTTCTTTCACACTTTAATTACAGCTACCAGTTAGAAGTGTCACATTAATGGTTTACTTTACGTGCTCGCTCTAATGTGTTTAGCTTAAAGGGATATTTTGGGTGTGTTGAAGTGGGGTTGTATGAGGTACTTATCCATAGCAATGCACTGCTGTAGACGGGGCCGGCAGCAAAACGTATTTTAGCCACCTAAAAGAATCTATATCAGTTCAAGTGTACGCTATATTTAGAATATTTTTGCCGGTTTACCTTGCCGCCAGACAGCTATACAGTCTATGTTTGCGACGGGGAACCGAAGCCGTTATCTATGCTCTCGCCAAAGCAACCAGACTCCATTGAAAAAAACAGTTTACTTGGCAGAATACAGGAGTTGCTGGTCTACTGCTGCCTCAATGGGTTAGTTTGTTTGTGTTATTGGGTGACTTTGGTTAGTTTGGGTTCACCAACCGCCAATCCCTGTTTTCTGCAAGGTAAAATTAAAATTTTTTTCAATGGAGTCTGGTTGCTTTTGCAAGAGCATAGATTAATACAACGGCTTCAGTTCCACATCGAAAACGGCTGTCACACGGCAAGGTAAAGCAGTGAAAATATTCTAAATATAGCGTACACTTAAACTGATTTTTTTTTAGGTGAACCTTTCTTTTAGGTGGCTAAAATAGGTTTTGCTGCCGACCTCGTCCACAGCAGTACATTACTTTGCTCCTGTGTTGCTACTCCTGTCTGTTTCTCTAAGCTGGTGGCATGCCGACCGTCATCTACTGCAAGTAATACATTGACTATGAATAAGTACCTCATTCAGCCCCACTTCAAAACACCGGAACTATCCCTTTGACTTTCTCTTTGACCATATTCACAGTTACATAGATGTTGTCAGCATTTACATCGTTTTCATCCACATTTGTGATATTAGATTTGCTAGAAAGTTTGCCGTGCACACTGCCATTCTCTCTCCTTGTTTAATGTTAATCTGGTTTGGTATTAAAGGCATCAGTGTATCAGAGTATCTCTTTCTTTATGACCTCTGGCAGACAGGCAGATCTTTTGTTGCAGCTACACAGTAAAGCGTTGTTCAGTTGTTGAGCTTGTATCATCAAAATACTTCTCAATGGAAAGCACGCAGCTTGTGGAACAACCGTAGACGTAATGATTGTAAGCTGAGGGAACTATTAGCAACCAAATATATTGTCCACTATCACATTTCACACTCCGGGACAAGAGTGTGTTCAGTAGACAAACACAAACTGACCTTAGAAGGCCAGTTTGTTCCTCATGTAGGTCAGTGTTTCCTCTGCGGTGCAAGAATCAAGAGGAAACGGAGAGAGCGATAAAGCAGAGACAAGGAAAGAGAAGTGGAGCTGACAGGGGAGTGAGTTCAGGCCCCCACTCTATTGGACAGAATAAATAGATTAAACCTCACACGCTCCCCTCCAATCACGCTTTGGGAGGTCTGCCAACGCCGAGACAGAGGAGAAGCGGCACTAACCATAACCAGAAGGCAGAGATGTACAAGGCTTCCTACCAGAATAAAAGCCTGGCCTCGTGTTGTTTACTGCGATAAATTAACAAAAAATGTGTTGCCTTATGACCAGCGTTTCCATACAAAAATGGCTGCGCAGAGAAAACATCAAAAAGACCACTGTATTCGGGCGCGGTGTATGAGTCATAACTGTGATGACTAACACATGAGTCACTGTGGTCTCTGGGTTGCCTGATTTCTTATTTAGATTTGTAGATTTCACCCTGTGCGAACTCTTTCAGGGATCACAGCGTTGTATAACCGCTCTTCTTCTACTCTGCAGGGCATGGCGTTCACTCTGGAGGAGCGCTTACAACTGGGCATCCACGGCCTGCTGCCCCCCTGCTTCCTCTCCCAGGACGTGCAAGTGCTGCGTGTCATGAAGAGCTATGAAACGCGCAGCAATCCTCTGGACAAGTGAGGGACAGTTACAATAAAGCATGCTGTTCAAGAATACAGCTGCAGATGTTGAATGAGCTTAAACCAATCAGGGGATGTCCCACTTGCTTGTGCAAATCTTCTTTAGCGTGTCACATCTGTCTCCAGGGCACCATCGGCTGCTGTTCTCGCCAGTAGTCATATGATTAAAAGTTTATTTAGAGTCACATCAAAGACTTGTAAAGCAGGCTAGTAGTTCAGACACATAATCAGATAACTGCAGCATCCTCTGGTTGGATTTCGTCCTGGGGCATTTATTGCAAGTCATGCCTCTCTCTCTCTCTCTCTCTCTCTCTCTCTCTCTCTCTCTCTCTGTCTCTCTCTCACTATATTTTTTGCTGAAATAGTTTCAGCATAGTTACAATTAGGGCTGCAACTAACGATTATTTTCACTGTCGATTATTTTCTCGATTAATCGATTACAAGATGATGTCCTCAAATGTCTTGTTTTGTCCACAACTCAAAGATATTCAGTTTACTGTCATAGAGGAGTAAAGAAACCAGAAAATATTCACATTTATGAAGCTGAAATGAGCGAATTTTTACTTTTTATGCCTCGCGTTAGCAACAGCCGTGGCAGGAGGCATTATGTTTTTGGGCGTTTGTACATCCGTCCGTCCATCCGGACCACTCTCGTGAACGTGATATCTCAGAAATGCCTGGAGGGAATTTCAAAATTGTCCACTTGGACTTAAGGATGATTAGATTTTGGTGGTTGAAGGTTACTGTGACCTCACAAAACATGTATTTGGTCATAACTCAAGAATTCATATGCCAATTATGATAAAATGATGAAGTGATGACATTTTGGACAGACATGAATGTAAACTGCAACTTGAGTGGTTGGTGGAGGCATACACACCGTGAGGCGGTAATTCTAGTTTTTCTTTAAAAAGTTACTCAAACCGATTAATCGATTATCAAAATAGTTGCCGATTAATTGAATAGGTGAAAACTAATTGATTAATCGTTGCTGCCCTAGTTACAATCAACTTAAATGAGAGAAAATGTTGCAGCTCTCTAAATCAAAAATCATGACGTCAGAGGTTGATGTCCCTCTCTGTCTCAGGTACATCCTGCTGATGACGCTGCAGGACAGGAACGAGAAGCTGTTCTACCGTTTGCTGACCTCTGACATCGAGGAGTTTATGCCCATCGTGTACACTCCCACCGTCGGCCTGGCCTGCCAACAGTATGGACTCGCCTTCAGGAGACCACGGTGAGATTGAGCACATCTACGCTGTAGCTGCACAGCAGTACCATTTGTCAGCTATTGTTTCAATCTAGAAAATAATCATCATGGATTCATTGATAATGAAAATAATTATTAGTTTGCAGTTGTAGATACAGGGAAAAACAAAATAATAAAAGCAATAATAAATCCATGAAAAATTATTGTCATTGTTATTTATAGAGTTTACAAATTACAGTTTGTCAGTAATGTTTCAAAATCACAGATTGACGTCTGTCACTGCATGGTCTTAGATCATTTCCATTTAGCACAAAATAGACACTAAAAAAATACATAAAATTCTTATATTATACTTTTAAATAAGTTAATATACTTTTAGCTTGCGTTTTAATATCTTATGAGCAGGAAACTGATCTAAAAACATGCATCGTCAAATCAATACTGCCGCCTTATAATTGAAACCTACGTGTTTACAGAGGACTCTTCATCACCATCCATGATAGAGGCCACATTGCCACCATGCTCAACTCCTGGCCCGAGGAAGACATAAAGGTACCCTAAACACACACGCTCACACACACAGCTACTTATGTACAATACATATTACTGATATGTGTTCTCCTGTAGGCCGTTGTGGTGACCGACGGGGAGCGTATCCTCGGCCTGGGTGACCTGGGATGCTACGGTATGGGCATTCCTGTTGGGAAGCTGGCGCTCTACACGGCATGCGGAGGTGTCCGGCCGCAGCAGTGTCTCCCTGTACTGCTGGACGTCGGCACTGACAACCAGGTGTGTTTGATCACGTCGCTGCAGGACGGCTGTAGTGAGGTTTTACGAGCAGGTGCATATCTGACTCTTATCAGTCGGTACTTGATAGCGTCCATATCAGATGAGGCTATGTCGAGTTGTTTCTTCTCGATTGACTGATTGAGTTTTGATCCAGGCGCTGCTCGATGACCCCCTGTACATCGGACTGAAGCACAAGAGAATCAGAGGAAAGGAGTACGACGACCTGGTCGACGAGTTCATGCAGGCAGTGACAGACAAGTGAGTAGAAACACAAATGACCAAAGAATGTGGGAACGATCCTGATGTCTGATTCTGTCGCTCTGTCGTTTCTGCAGGTACGGGATGAACTGTCTGATACAGTTTGAGGATTTCGCCAACAGCAACGCCTTCCGCATCCTCCACAAATACAGGAATCGATACTGCAGCTTCAACGACGACATCCAGGGTACTTAAACTCTCACAGGACTCTGTTATAGAGATGCACGATCCACTTTGTTTCAATTCCTATCTGATTCCAATATCTGAATCTGCCGATACCGATAGAATTCTGAGATCAAAGCTCTTTTTACATAATATTTGCATTGCATTGCAATTTTGCAAGAAAATTGAAATCCAAAGCTATTTATTGAACTGTAGGTGCGCCAGAGGATCGGTACTGTGAAAATACAAACAATAATAATGTGTTGTTTATCATGTTTATCTCCTGTTCTGGGCTTAGAGCTGCCTCTGAAACCTCCGGGCTAAAGACGCCAGCATAGATAACTAGCGTCTTTGCAGCCGTAACACAGCCGGAGCGTCATTCTTCATATTTATATGGATTGGTATGTGGTAGCCTCAGACCGATATCCGATACGTGAATTACATCATATCGGAGCCTGATACCATCTCTACTCTGTTGTGCCAATGTGTTCAACCATATTACTCCATCAGGCAGCCGGTGCCGTAACGGCAGCTTTTTATACACTATATTTATACTTTTTTGTGTTAAAAATAGAACAAAAATAGACACTTTTTACCATCTAATGACCTACAGTGACCTTACATGACCTACAGTATTACACAATACCACATTCTCAGAAGGAAGACAAAAAGATTAAGATTTTAATCTCAATCTGTTCATCCTATTTCCCGTCTCCAGCCGGAGCCATAAATGACTCTCTCTAAGATACAAGTGACCCTTAACCTTGATATAACATCATCAGTAGCACCAACATGTGCCTGATCATAAATACTGACAGTTCATTCTGTTATGATCTATTTAAAAAAAAAAAAAAGGAGCTTGTATCTTTAGTAACTGTAGCTTATCAGGTTACTTAGTAGAATTTGGTTAATGATGCTTAAATGCTGCTGGAGCAGACTGAACATCAGTAATATCACTTCCTTCCTGGCTTCGTCTGTGCTTGTTGCATGTTTTGGAGCATGCCATGTCAAAATGTAGTAAAAACCCGGCGGAAGTCGAGTCGATCACTCACTTTTCAAGATTTCAGTTCATCACAGAGATTCACTTGTAGATTTCTAAAAAAATCTGTTGATTTAGAAGCCCTGAATGGGGGGAGTATTTGCAGGAAAGACTCACTGACACAAACTTTCCACCGATCATGTGTGTAATGAGTGCAGGGAGGGAGCCAAGTGTCCATGCTCCCCCTGCTGGAGCCCTCTGGTAACTACCTCTACTCTCTCTACTGCTGGTGTTAGTACCACATTATAGACATAAAACATTAAAAAACATAAAAATATTGTACTACAACTGCTGCAACTAAACAGTATAACCACAACATATGATATAACATGAAAATGCTCAAATATTAGAATAAATACTAAATATGAGGCCATTAAATGTTACTGGTAATGCACATAAGTTCATCCATCACACTGGCAGACTAAACAAATGACAAAATGAGCGTGTTTTATATTTCTAAATTATCTATTTTATCTTCTTAAATTACCTATATAATGCACTTTATACACGTGTCGTTCAGTCTCATTTTAAAGACCCTCACAAGGTGTCTCATGTTAAATTAGGGCTCCTGAGACGATTAACAAAATAGAGAAGCAGGTAAAATGTTGCTACACAAAATTATATTTATTTATTCAGACTACCATTACTTTTTGTCTGAGTAATTTTATGTCTTCAGGCCTCCAAAATGTATTCAATACAAATGTATTGTATAAAACAAGAAAAAACTGGTCACAGCTGGTGCACCCAGTGACGAGTGGTCACAAGAAGATAATTTCTTTACCTCAAAAAATCACAAGCCAAACAATTGAAAACCACTCATTTTAGTGAATCATCCTCACAGGTGTTTTCTTTTTCTTTTCAGGCACGGCCTCAGTAGCTGTTGCCGGGATCTTAGCCGCTCTGAAGATCACAAAGAACACGCTCTTAGACCACACCGTTGTTTTCCAGGGGGCAGGCGAGGTGAGAAGATTTCTCACTCGGATTCTATTCTGTTCTGAAATAAAAATAACTGTCCGTAATCCCTGAGAGATAAGATTCAACTCGGATGACACATTTAAAACCAGCCAAGGTCCATGGAGAATTCTCCTCTTTCTTTCTTGCCAGGCTGCTCTGGGTATCGCTCACCTGCTCATGATGGCCCTGGCCAAAGAGGGAGTAAGCAGAGAAGAAGCTGCCAAGAGAATCTGGATGGTGGACTCCAGAGGTCTCATTGTAAAGGTAACGTGTGAGTCTGTTGCTCGCTCAGCCTTCCCAGATATCCTCTGTGTGTAAATCACTAAAGACATTTTCTTCAAATGTAGGGAAGAGGTAATATTAACCACGAGAAGGAGGAGTTCGCTCACGACCACCCGCACATAAAGACCCTGGAGGAGGTGGTGCACACCGTCAAACCCACCGCCATCATCGGTGAGTCGACCTGGAAGGTCACATCGTGGTTTTTAATGGTGTTAAAATAAAACCCCTTTATAACTCTTATTGTTTGTTTCACCCATTTATGGTCATTCCTGATCAGTTGTGGAAAAACAGAGAAACCTATTAAAGGTGAATGTCCAGCTTTGCTCAGCGAAATAACAACTTGATAATTTGCTACAAATCAACTAATTCATTCAAAGACTTTAGATGTATATGTTAGTGTTCAATTCAAACGCTGCATGTGTGATGAACTAGATGAAGATATTCTCAGACTTTTAATCAAAACTGTTGATAACATGTAATAACATGACAGCATTGTTTCATGCTAACATCTTCTGTGTTTTAAGATTAAGGAAGAATTAATTATAAAATAATTAAAAAAGGGGAAAACGGATCCATATTTTTCGCTTGACAATAATTGACCCGTGTGGTCTGAATCCTTTTATTCACCTTGTCTCATTGGAGCTGGTTAAGTTGAAGTATTTTTTGTTGATTCTCCCTCTGTCCTGTTTCTTGAACACGAAGGAGTGGCTGCTATCGCGGGAGCGTTTACTGAGAACATTATCAAAGACATGGCGTCCTTCAACGAGAGGCCGATCATCTTTGCCCTGAGTAATCCCACCAGCAAAGCTGAGTGCACAGCAGAGCAGTGCTACACACTCACAGAGGTAACTATCAGCCTCACTGTACATTATAGGTGCTGCATCTAGAGAAGTTTCTAATTGATCAAAATTATTAACAATTATTATTTTGTTTACATTAAGTGTTTCTCACACAAATATCAGGGGAACAGGGTGAAAGGGTAGAAAGGCAACCTTTTCACAGTTTTCATGTTCATGCTGTAGCCATTAAATTCATAATACCAGTGCTCTTGTCAGTGTAATCGTTTTGTAAATGCACCCTTTTTCTGACATCTACAGTACGTCCAGTTCTCTGTTACATTACTGCTCCCTGCAGTCACAGAAATGTTCCTCCTCAGCACCCCACTGATAAAAAATAAACAAACTCCAGTTGAGCTTTAATCAAACAAACATCTTTCTGTTAGCTCTACAAAAGTGACTCTCAGTTTCTGTGTTCTCTCATCCTCCTCTTCCTCTCTGCTCTTCTTCAGGGCCGGGGCATTTTCGCCAGTGGAAGTCCGTTCGACAAGGTGACGCTGGCTG